>JAJOZX010014253.1:12500-32500 GCA_023014485.1 Bathynomus jamesi
CAATTTTACATTTGATGCTATGTTCACGAATGCTGGAGGCTTCCTTAGTTTTTAAAATTTTACCTGTTCGGCCACTTATTCCCATATGCGAATAAAATCTAGCCCTGAGAGAGCGAACAGTGCTGCCGATGTAATTCCCAAGGAGACACCTAGGGCAGGTAAAATAAATATACCACGCTACGCAACGAGTCAGGGGTTCGATCCTTCGCTGAGAAAAAGCTACCTAAAGACGTTTTATTAAAAATATGATGCGGAAATCAGTATGATAAAAAATTCCTTAACAATTTTGTAAATTTAAGCTTAATTCCTTATTCAAGGAGTCAGGGGTTCGATCCTTCGCTGAGAAAAAGCTACCTAAAGACTTTATAATAAATATGATGCGGAAATCAGTATGATAAAAAAATTTCCTTAACAATTTTGTAAATTTAAGCTTAAATTCCTATTCAAGGGACCCATTCAGGTACCAAGAAATATTTTATATCCTTCGGCACTGTAATACATGGAAGTTGAGGGCTATAAACATTATTTAAGAAGGATCTAATTAGTTTGTCTACATATTGAACAGGAAAACTATTATTAGTAAAGTATGATCTTAGATTATTAAATTCATCATTAAGTAAGGTAAAATTAGAGGTCAAATTATATCCTCTGAACAGGAGAGTTTTAATACAAGACATTTATAGTTGAAATCAGTAAAACTAAAAAAATTCATGCCCAAACCAGTGAAAGTGGGTTTCCTATAAACTGATGTAGTAATAGAATCACCGTTTTTCGAAATTAAAAGATCTAAGAAGGGGAGGGAGCCATTTTGCTCAGTTTCCATTGTATACGTTTATATTGGGGTGCAAAGAATTTAGGAAGTTAAAGCACTGTTCGCTCTCTCAGGGCTAGATTTTATTCGCATATGGGAATAAGTGGGCCGAACAGGTAAAATTTTAAAAACTAGGAAGCTCCAGCATTCGTGAACATAGCATCAAATGTAAAATTGATGTCACTTTAGACAATTTTAAAATTCTTGGTTGAATACTTGTCCCAACTCACTAAGAATTTTAGAATCCCTTTTCATTAAAGCATTGTCCCCTAGTCTGAATGTTGACTCATCGTCCGTCCCTCTCAATCTGCTATGATCCCTCCTCCTTCCCCAATTCCTATAATCCCTCCTTCCCCTATCTCCCTCGCCATCTTTCATTCCCGTCTCCTCTGCTCAAATTAGTCGGCCTCGGATACTGCTGTGTAAGGTAGATAGCTCCATTGTCCAGTGTACTATTGGTAATTTTTCCAGTGTATTAATTTCACATTTACTACATGTATTTAAAAATAACTCTTAATTTTGATATGTAAATCTGTATAACTTAGAACTTAACCCTCTTTTCTCAGTCTTTAAAATTTGTCTTTACGAATAGGTTATAGAAATTTCTGTTTGTTTTTCATTCAATATTGATTTTAATTTCACATTGTTATTAAACAGCCTGAAGATGAGCGTATTGCTCGAAACGTTGCGCAATAAAGAAGACTTTTCATGGCATTTACATTTCTCCTTGTCATTGGATTTCTACTAAATATTAAATTGAAGCTCTGTAGATCAACCCGCATAATTATATATATATATATATATATATACATATTACTGTTACTGTAAACGAATATGATGTAGTATAAAAAGTCCTGAGTATTACGGTATTGTACATTATTATTATTATTATTATTATTATTTATGGACAATATAATTATATATGTGGTAACTTTGTAATTTTGTGGCCGGCCCCACCTATTTTTTTAACAACAACGCCCCGTCCCCCTCGACCTGACCCTTGATTGGCCGGTTGACCCAAGTTGATGACTGACGTAGGAATCTGGTAACTGCTTTTGTTGCATGATGCTCTTGATTGGTTTAGGAATAAAAGGAGGCTGGATTCAACTTTTTTTTTTTTTTTTTTTTTTTTTTTTTTTTTGCGTGGCGTGCGTGCGTACGTGCATGTGACTCGTGTGTGTGTGTATATATATATATATATTCCGTATGCATGTTAAAAAGAATACACGATAAAAAAATGAAAATTATAATGACCTGCTTTGTTATATGCATGCAGTATGTGGGTTTTAGGGATGGATAATGAGAGTTGGAAACATTTCTCTCCGACATCATCATATCGTAGAAATAAATGAAATTTGTGAAGTATACAAGAAAATGGTTTCAATTTTTCTTTGGAGTGCCTCCCTAAAACACTATATAAAAATAGAATCTGATCATGAATTTCCATCATATTTTTTTATTATCATCATAATAGGAATAAATAATGCTTGAATAATGCGTGCTTGCGTGTGTGACTCGTATATATAATATATATATTATATATATATATATATCAGTATGCACTTTAAAAAGAAAACATGATAAATGAATGAAAACTATAATGAGCTGCAGTATGTAGGTTTTAGGGATGGATAATGAAAGTTGGAAACATTCTCTCCATCATCATATCGTAGAAATAAATGAAATTTGTGAAGTATACACTATATAAAATTAGAATCTGATCATGAATTTCCTTCGTATTATTATTATTATTATCATAATAGGTATAAATAATGCTTGAAATTAAAATATTTGTATTATCTCTTTCTTCAAAAGAAATGTGGCCCCAAATGGAGCCGAGTTTGTTTGTGCAAGTGTGATATATATATATATATATATATATATATATATAATATATACATATTTTTTCGCTGTTCTTCTCACATTTGCTTCACAGGAGGAATAACGCATGGCGCTTATTTAGACGATGTATACTTAGTAACCGCTTTGGTTCCTTCAGATACAGCGTGCTTAGCAAGCTCTCCAGGAAGCAGGAGCCTGACGGCAGTTTGGATCTCTCGGGAAGTTATAGTAGACCTCTTGTTGTAGTGAGCCAGACGAGAAGCTTCGGCAGCGATTCTTTCGAAAATGTCATTCACGAAAGAATTCATGATCGACATAGCCTTCGAAGAAATGCCAGTGTCTGGATGCACTTGTTTCAAAAACTTTGTAGATGTAGATACTGTAACTCTCCTTCCTCCTCTTTCTCTTCTTCTTCTTATCTCCTTTAGAAATAGACTTCTGCGCTTTGCCATCCTTCTTAGCCGCCTTTGCGGACGTCTTCGGAGCCATGATACAAAGACTGATGCAACGTTTAAACAAATTAAAAAAAACAAAACTCGATCTCTGAAAAATTTCCTTTTCAAATGCAAATCGTTTCTTTCTGCGACAATTTTCGCCGCCTTATATAACTATTGGTGTATTACGTTCGAACTCCGTACAATTGTTGAATATGTAAGAAAATTTTCCAAAAAGTGGAAGAGCCTTCTCGGTAATTATTTCTCTTTTAACTGCAACGCTTTCATCGTCAATATGTCTGGTCGTGGCAAGGGTGGCAAAGTTAAGGGAAAATCGAAAACACGCTCGAGTAGAGCCGGTCTTCAGTTCCCCGTCGGTAGAATTCATCGTCTTCTAAGAAAAGGAAACTATGCTGAGCGTGTGGGTGCTGGAGCTCCGGTTTACCTCGCTGCAGTTATGGAATATTACTAGCTGCTGAAGTTCTCGAATTGGCTGGAAACGCCGCTCGGGATAACAAGAAGTCTCGTATTATTCCACGTCATCTACAGCTCGCAATCCGCAACGATGAAGAGTTAAACAAACTCCTTTCAGGGGTCACCATCGCTCAGGGAGGTGTGCTCCCCAACATTCAAGCCGTTCTTCTACCAAAGAAAACTGAAAAGAAGTAAACGTGTATCATCATCATTATAATAAGGCTCCTACTGGAGCCACATTTTCTTTAAAAAAGGATAATAATTATTATTATTAAATTCGTTTCTTCAAGTGATTTTCATGTGTGTGTGTATAATATATATATATATAATAGTTACGATAGAAGTGTTCTTCGGGAACCTTGTCCTCAATATGAATATGAAAACAAGAGATACGACTCTCAACATTTATTGGCCAAACGTTTCGGTCCACTCAGGGGCCATCTTCAGTGACTAAATAGAAGCATCTAAAAGAATAATCATAAAACTAAAGTAAATACAAATGTCAAACTGTACAATAATAAAATCTAATAGAAAAAAAGTTAAAAAGCTGTTAAAAAAAAAAAACTATCTAGATTATAAAACAAAAATGTAAAAATAAAACTAACTAAAATTTCAAAAATTAAAAGTTTAAAAATGTTAAGTTTAAAATTTTAAAAAATTTAATTTTTTTTTTAAAAACGACTGACCTGGATGGTAATAGTTACAAATGACAAGTGGAGAGAAAGGAAAAAACAACTTAAGTTAGTGCCGTAGTTGCGTTAAAAAGGTGTTGGTTGGTTAGGAAGTATGTAATTTTATCGAGGAAAGGCTATCGTTTAATTCTGGATTTAATTTCTTGATAAAAAGGGATTCTAAAATTTTTAAATCAAGTGAATTAGAAGCAGACGACAAAATAGCAAAGGAGTCCTGGTGGCACGGGTGGTCATGGATCTCTGAATGATGCCGAATAGCAGACGATTCAGGAGTGGAAAGAGGGCGAGAAGTTCGACAAGAAAAACCCAAATGCTTCGAAATCCTAAGTTTTAAATGTAGGGCAGTCTGCCCCACATAACGACTTTGACAGGTCGCACATGTATATAAATAAATAACAAAGGATCTCAAAAGCACGGGGAGGTGATCTTTATGGCGAAAAAAGGATTGCAGACAATTAGAATTAGAATTAATGATTATAAAGTCGCGTTGAGGGAAATGTCTGTCCAAAATAAAGTGGACATCTTTTTTAAGTTGAAAAGTTAGTGGGTCTAAAAATGGAAGCTTAAGATAAACCTTCTGTTTCGGAACCGTGGACTGAATTATTTTAGGTGAATATAGGTTATTTAAAAAATTAGAAATTAAAGTCTCAAAAGTCAAAGTACAATAAAAATTATAGTTGAAAAATCTCTTAAGATACTGAATTTCTAAGTCAAATAAAGACCAACTTGAACAAAGGTGATAGGCTCTAAAAATACGACTTTTAAAAATAGCCACCTTAAAACTAAGTGGAATATTGCTGAAAAAATGAGTACCGAGTTGGGTAGTAGTTTGGTTTCTGTATACTTGTGTTGAGAAGCCTGTACTATGTTTATTTATGTTAACATCAAGAAACGAAATTTTATTGTATTGTTCTACTTCCATAGAGAATTTAATATTAGGATGCTTAGTATTAATGTAATTTAAAAATAAAGGGGCATGATCTTTATGCTTAAAAATGACAAAACAATCATCTGCATAACGTTTAAATAAAATAGGTTTAAAATCAAGCGGGCAATCCCTCAGCCACTTTTCCTCGTGAAAACATAGAAAACTGTAAGCAAAGGACGGACTAAGGGGCGAACCCATTGCCATTCCCTTAAATATTGAGAGTCGTATCTCTTGTTTTCATATTCATATTGAGTATATAATATATGAAAATTATTTCACGAAGGTAACACGTGAAAAATATTTATGATGAATAAAACCACGAAGGAAAGGAAACACAAAATGGTGCTCAAGCGCTTTCGTCTAATGACATCCTCAGGAACACTGAAGTACATAAAAAGGTTAAGCCTATATATAGGTTACAGAAAAAAAAAAAGAAAAAAGAAAAAATAAATAACATACATACACACACACACACATATATATATATATATATACATACATATCTATATATACAAATACATACATACATACATACATACATATATATACAATAAACAGAGAAGTAAAAATAATAAAAAATTAAAAATTAAAACCTTAAAGGATTACCAGTGAGGTTACTATTTGATGTTACTATTTGTACGACTGTAATTGTGAATTTATTCTTGACAGTCTTTTTTGTTTCTCATTTATGTTGAAATTCATCTATATGATAGCACTAATCACAAATGAAGTTCCTTATATTAAATAATTTAAATAATTTCAAGACACACGCACACACAATAACATACACACACACACTTATATATATTATATATATATATATATATATATATATATATATATATATATATATATAATGATACTTAAGAACATTCAGAAACAAATCGTTTTCGTATATAATTAATTGAAACGTTTTTTTTAGTTCATTTTATATATATATATATATATTATATATTATATATGGAAATGAACTCAGAATGGTTCCCTGAGATTTTTTTATAATACACACAGACCGTGCATGGAACAAGTAACTTTTCTATGAAGATTAAATCCACTATAGTCCGAATAAATAATGGTAAATGACAAATACTGTAGTTTTTTTCTTTTTCATGATGCTAGACAACGTCGGGCTAGCATCATGAAAAAGAAAAAACTATAGTATTTGTCATTTACCATTACTTATTCGGACTATTGTGGATTTAATCTTCCTAGAAGATATATATATATATATATATATATATATATATATATATATTCGTACGGTACACTTTAATTAGTACTTTGAACCGAAATTACTATAATTGTTTGGGACTAGTATGTTCCATGGACTGCTCTCGATTTTCCTACGAAATTGCAAACAAGGGCAGTCGATGACCCTGATTTTGTTTCTGCAATCGGTTTTCTTGAGAAATGATAAAGAAAAATGTTATTGGATATTGAATAAATTTATTTACTGAAACAACGTAATACACTCCAACATCTTTTTGAATAAGTCTGAGCTGGTGTGGCGCTTACACTATACCATACAAATTCACAAAAAATGACAAGAATTAGTGCGATATATATCTTGCAAAAAACAATAGTATAATAAACTCGATTAAGTCGGGTTAGGTTAGGTTAGGTTAGGTGAGGCCAGGTTAGGTTAGGTAGGGTTAGGTCAGTTTAGGTTAGGTTAGGTTAGGTTAGGTTTCTGAAGGAAACCCTTGTTTGCAATTTCGTAGGAAAATCGAGAGCAGGCCATGAAACATAATAGGTCCAATTGTTTTTTGTTTATCCCAAAAAGAATGTTATTTTTTTAAATTAGTGTATAAAAATGCACTAGAAAAATGTATTTTTAATTAAAGTTTTTACAGTTCCTAAAACTGAAAATATCATGTAAAACTTAGTGAGATTCCTGATTGAAACAGTAATTAGCCAAAATTAGTGAAAATTTCAGGGATTTCAAGATATTACTAATTTTACATATATATATATATATATATATATATATATATATATATATATATATATATATATATAATATTTAGTAGAAATCCAATGACAAGGAGAAATGTAAATGCCATGAAAAGTCTTCTTTATTGCGCAACGTTTCGAGCAATACGCTCATCTTCAGGCTGTTTAATAACAATGTGAAATTAAAATCAATATTGAATGAAAAACAAACAGAAATTTCTATAACCTATTCGTAAAGACAAATTTTAAAAGACTGAGAAAAGAGGGTTAAGTTCTAAGTTATACAGATTTACATATCAAAATTAAGAAGTTATTTTTAAATACATGTAGTAAATGTGAAATTAATACACTGGAAAAATTACCAATAGTACACTGGAACAATGGAGCTATCTACCTTACACAGCAGTATCCGAGGCCGACTAATTTGAGCAGAGGAGACGGGAATGAAAGATGGCGAGGGAGATAGGGGAAGGAGGGATTATAAGGAATTGGGGAAGGAGGAGGGATCATAGCAGATTGAGAGGGACGGACGATGAGTCAACATTCAGACTAGGGGACAATGCTTTAATGAAAAGGGATTCTAAAATTCTTAGTGAGTTGGGACAAGTATTACAACCAAGAATTTTTAAAATTGTCTAAAGTGACATCAATTTTACATTTGATGCTATGTTCACGAATGCTGGAGGCTTCCTTAGTTTTTAAAATTTTACCTGTTCGGCCACTTATTCCCATATGCGAATAAAATCTAGCCCTGAGAGAGCGAACAGTGCTGCCGATGTAATTCCAAGGAGACACTAGGGCAGGTAAATAAATATACAACACCGCTACGCAACGAGTCAGGGGTTCGATCCTTCGCTGAGAAAAAGCTACCTAAAGACGTTTATTAATAAATATGATGCGGAAATCAGTATGATAAAAATTTCCTTAACAATTTTGTAAATTTAAGCTTAAATTCCTTATTCAAGGAGTCAGGGGTTCGATCCTTCGCTGAGAAAAAGCTACCTAAAGACGTTTTATTAATAAATATGATGCGGAAATCAGTATGATAAAAAAATTTCCTTAACAATTTTGTAAATTTAAGCTTAAATTCCTTATTCAAGGGACCCATTTCAGGTACCAAGAAATATTTTATATCCTTCGGCACTGTAATACATGGAAGTTGAGGGCTATAAACATTATTTAAGAAGGATCTAATTAGTTTGTCTACATATTGAACAGGAAAACTATTATTAGTAAAGTATGATCTTAGATTATTAAATTCATCATTAAGTAAGGTAAAATTAGAGGTCAAATTATATCCTCTGAACAGGAGAGTTTTAATACAAGACATCTTATAGTTGAAATCAGTAAAACTAAAAAAATTCATGCCCAAACCAGTGAAAGTGGGTTTCCTATAAACTGATGTAGTAATAGAATCACCGTTTTTCGAAATTAAAAGATCTAAGAAGGGGAGGGAGCCATTTTGCTCAGTTTCCATTGTATACGTTATATTGGGGTGCAAAGAATTTAGGAAGTTAAAGCACTGTTCGCTCTTCAGGGCTAGATTTTATTCGCATATGGGAATAAGTGGCCGAACAGGTAAAATTTTAAAAACTAAGGAAGCCTCCAGCATTCGTGAACATAGCATCAAATGTAAAATTGATGTCACTTTAGACAATTTTAAAATTCTTGGTTGTAATACTTGTCCCAACTCACTAAGAATTTTAGAATCCCTTTTCATTAAAGCATTGTCCCCTAGTCTGAATGTTGACTCATCGTCCGTCCCTCTCAATCTGCTATGATCCCTCCTCCTTCCCAATTCCTTATAATCCCTCCTTCCCCTATCTCCCTCGCCATCTTTCATTCCCGTCTCCTCTGCTCAAATTAGTCGGCCTCGGATACTGCTGTGTAAGGTAGATAGCTCCATTGTTCCAGTGTACTATTGGTAATTTTTCCAGTGTATTAATTTCACATTTACTACATGTATTTAAAATAACTTCTAATTTTGATATGTAAATCTGTATAACTTAGAACTTAACCCTCTTTTCTCAGTCTTTTAAAATTTGTCTTTACGAATAGGTTATAGAAATTTCTGTTTGTTTTTCATTCAATATTGATTTTAATTTCACATTGTTATTAAACAGCCTGAAGATGAGCGTATTGCTCGAAACGTTGCGCAATAAAGAAGACTTTTCATGGCATTTACATTTCTCCTTGTCATTGGATTTCTACTAAATATTAAATTGAAGCTCTGTAGAAGCAACCCGCATAATTATATATATATATATATATATATACATATTACTGTTACTGTAAACGAATATGTAGTATAAAAAGTCCTGAGTATTACGGTATTGTACATTATATTATTATTATTATTATTATTTATGGACAATATAATTATATGTGGTAACTTTGTAATTTTGTGGCCGGCCCCACCTATTTTTTTAACAACAACGCCCCGTCCCCCTCGACCTGACCCTTGATTGGCCGGTTGACCCAAGTTGATGACTGACGTAGGAATCTGGTAACTGCTTTTGTTGCATGATGCTCTTGATTGGTTTAGGAATAAAAGGAGGCTGGATTCAACTCTTTTTTTTTTTTTTTTTTTTTTTTTTTTTTTTTGCGTGGCGTGCGTGCGTACGTGCATGTGACTCGTGTGTGTGTGTGTATATATATATATATATTCCGTATGCATGTTAAAAAGAATACACGATAAATAAAATGAAAATTATAATGACCTGCTTTGTTATATGCATGCAGTATGTGGGTTTTAGGGATGGATAATGAGAGTTGGAAACATTTCTCTCCGACATCATCATATCGTAGAAATAAATGAAATTTGTGAAGTATACAAGGAAATGGTTTCAATTTTTCTTTGGAGTGCCTCCCTAAAACACTATATAAAAATAGAATCTGATCATGAATTTCCATCATATTTTTTTATTATCATCATAATAGGAATAAATAATGCTTGAATAATGCGTGCTTGCGTGTGTGACTCGTATATAATATATATATATATATATATATATATATTCAGTATGCACTTTAAAAAGAAAACATGATAAATGAATGAAAACTATAATGAGCTGCAGTATGTAGGTTTTAGGGATGGATAATGAAAGTTGGAAACATTCTCTCCATCATCATATCGTAGAAATAAATGAAATTTGTGAAGTATACACTATATAAAATTAGAATCTGATCATGAATTTCCTTCGTATTATTATTATTATTATCATAATAGGTATAAATAATGCTTGAAATTAAAATATTTGTATTATCTCTTTCTTCAAAAGAAATGTGGCCCCAAATGGAGCCGAGTTTGTTTGTGCAAGTGTGATATATATATATATAATATATATATATATATATATATATACATATTTTTTCGCTGTTCTTCTCACATTTGCTTCACAGGAGGAATAACGCATGGCGCTTATTTAGACGATGTATACTTAGTAACCGCTTTGGTTCCTTCAGATACAGCGTGCTTAGCAAGCTCTCCAGGAAGCAGGAGCCTGACGGCAGTTTGGATCTCTCGGGAAGTTATAGTAGACCTCTTGTTGTAGTGAGCCAGACGAGAAGCTTCGGCAGCGATTCTTTCGAAAATGTCATTCACGAAAGAATTCATGATCGACATAGCCTTCGAAGAAATGCCAGTGTCTGGATGCACTTGTTTCAAAACTTTGTAGATGTAGATACTGTAACTCTCCTTCCTCCTCTTTCTCTTCTTCTTCTTATCTCCTTTAGAAATAGACTTCTGCGCTTTGCCATCCTTCTTAGCCGCCTTTGCGGACGTCTTCGGAGCCATGATACAAAGACTGATGCAACGTTTAAACAAATTAAAAAAAACAAACTCGATCTCTGAAAAATTTCCTTTTCAAATGCAAATCGTTTCTTTCTGCGACAATTTTCGCCGCCTTATATAACTATTGGTGTATTACGTTCGAACTCCGTACAATTGTTGAATATGTAAGAAAATTTTCCAAAAAGTGGAAGAGCCTTCTCGGTAATTATTTCTCTTTTTAACTGCAACGCTTTCATCGTCAATATGTCTGGTCGTGGCAAGGGTGGCAAAGTTAAGGGAAAATCGAAAACACGCTCGAGTAGAGCCGGTCTTCAGTTCCCCGTCGGTAGAATTCATCGTCTTCTAAGAAAAGGAAACTATGCTGAGCGTGTGGGTGCTGGAGCTCCGGTTTACCTCGCTGCAGTTATGGAATATTTACTAGCTGCTGAAGTTCTCGAATTGGCTGGAAACGCCGCTCGGGATAACAAGAAGTCTCGTATTATTCCACGTCATCTACAGCTCGCAATCCGCAACGATGAAGAGTTAAACAAACTCCTTTCAGGGGTCACCATCGCTCAGGGAGGTGTGCTCCCCAACATTCAAGCCGTTCTTCTACCAAAGAAAACTGAAAAGAAGTAAACGTGTATCATCATCATTATAATAAGGCTCCTACTGGAGCCACATTTTCTTTAAAAAAGGATAATAATTATTATTATTAAATTCGTTTCTTCAAGTGATTTTCATGTGTGTGTGTATATATATATATATATATATATAGTTACGATAGAAGTGTTCTTCGGGAACCTTGTCCTCAATATGAATATGAAAACAAGAGATACGACTCTCAACATTTATTGGCCAAACGTTTCGGTCCACTCAGGGGCCATCTTCAGTGACTAAATAGAAGCATCTAAAAGAATAATCATAAAACTAAAGTAAATACAAATGTCAAACTGTACAATAATAAAATCTAATAGAAAAAAAAGTTAAAAAGCTGTTAAAAAAAAAAAAACTATCTAGATTATAAAACAAAAATGTAAAAATAAAACTAACTAAAATTTCAAAAATTAAAAGTTTAAAAATGTTAAGTTTAAAATTTTAAAAAATTTAATTTTTTTTTAAAAAACGACTGACCTGGATGGTAATAGTTACAAATGACAAGTGGAGAGAAAGGAAAAAACAACTTAAGTTAGTGCCGTAGTTGCGTTAAAAAGGTGTTGGTTGGTTAGGAAGTATGTAATTTTATCGAGGAAAGGCTATCGTTTAATTCTGGATTTAATTTCTTGATAAAAAGGGATTCTAAAATTTTTAAATCAAGTGAATTAGAAGCAGACGACAAAATAGCAAAGGAGTCCTGGTGGCACGGGTGGTCATGGATCTCTGAATGATGCCGAATAGCAGACGATTCAGGAGTGGAAAGAGGGCGAGAAGTTCGACAAGAAAAACCCAAATGCTTCGAAATCCTAAGTTTTAAATGTAGGGCAGTCTGCCCCACATAACGACTTTGACAGGTCGCACATGTATATAAATAAATAACAAAGGATCTCAAAAGCACGGGGAGGTGATCTTTATGGCGAAAAAAGGATTGCAGACAATTAGAATTAGAATTAATGATTATAAAGTCGCGTTGAGGGAAATGTCTGTCCAAAATAAAGTGGACATCTTTTTTAAGTTGAAAAGTTAGTGGGTCTAAAAATGGAAGCTTAAGATAAACCTTCTGTTTCGGAACCGTGGACTGAATTATTTTAGGTGAATATAGGTTATTTAAAAAATTAGAAATTAAAGTCTCAAAAGTCAAAGTACAAAAAAATTATAGTTGAAAAATCTCTTAAGATACTGAATTTCTAAGTCAAATAAAGACCAACTTGAACAAAGGTGATAGGCTCTAAAAATACGACTTTTAAAAATAGCCACCTTAAAACTAAGTGGAATATTGCTGAAAAAATGAGTACCGAGTTGGGTAGTAGTTTGGTTTCTGTATACTTGTGTTGAGAAGCCTGTACTATGTTTATTTATGTTAACATCAAGAAACGAAATTTTATTGTATTGTTCTACTTCCATAGAGAATTTAATATTAGGATGCTTAGTATTAATGTAATTTAAAAATAAAGGGGCATGATCTTTATGCTTAAAAATGACAAAACAATCATCTGCATAACGTTTAAATAAAATAGGTTTAAAATCAAGCGGGCAATCCCTCAGCCACTTTTCCTCGTGAAAACATAGAAAACTGTAAGCAAAGGACGGACTAAGGGGCGAACCCATTGCCATTCCCTTAAATATTGAGAGTCGTATCTCTTGTTTTCATATTCATATTGAGATATATATATATATATGAAAATTATTTCACGAAGGTAACACGTGAAAAATATTTATGATGAATAAAACCACGAAGGAAAGGAAACACAAAATGGTGCTCAAGCGCTTTCGTCTAATGACATCCTCAGGAACACTGAAGTACATAAAAAGGTTAAGCCTATATATAGGTTACAGAAAGAAAAAAAAAAGAAAAAAGAAAAAATAAATAACATACATACACACACACACACATATATATATATATATATATACATACATATCTATATATACAAATACAACATACATACATACATACATATATATACAATAAACAGAGAAGTAAAAATAATAAAAAATTAAAAATTAAAACCTTAAAGGATTACCAGTGAGGTTACTATTTGATGTTACTATTTGTACGACTGTAATTGTGAATTTATTCTTGACAGTCTTTTTTTGTTTCTCATTTATGTTGAAATTCATCTATATGATAGCACTAATCACAAATGAAGTTCCTTATATTAAATAATTTAAATAATTTCAAGACACACGCACACACAATAACATACACACACACACATTATATATATATATATATATATATATATATATTATATATATATATATATATATATATATATAATGATACTTAAGAACATTCAGAAACAAATCGTTTTCGTATATAATTAATTGAAACGTTTTTTTTAGTTCATTTTATATATATATTATATATATATATATTATATATGGAAATGAACTCAGAATGGTTCCCTGAGATTTTTTTATAATACACACAGACCGTGCATGGAACAAGTAACTTTTCTATGAAGATTAAATCCACTATAGTCCGAATAAATAATGGTAAATGACAAATACTGTAGTTTTTTTCTTTTTCATGATGCTAGACAACGTCGGGCTAGCATCATGAAAAAGAAAAAACTATAGTATTTGTCATTTACCATTACTTATTCGGACTATTGTGGATTTAATCTTCCTAGATATATATATATATATATATATATATATATATATATATATATATATATATATATATATATATATATATTCGTACGGTACACTTTAATTAGTACTTTGAACCGAAATTACTATAATTGTTTGGGACTAGTATGTTCCATGGACTGCTCTCGATTTTCCTACGAAATTGCAAACAAGGGCAGTCGATGACCCTGATTTTGTTTCTGCAATCGGTTTTCTTGAGAAATGATAAAGAAAAATGTTATTGGATATGAATAAATTTATTTACTGAAACAACGTAATACACTCCAACATCTTTTTGAATAAGTCTGAGCTGGTGTGGCGCTTACACTATACCATACAAATTCACAAAAAATGACAAGAATTAGTGCGATATATATCTTGCAAAAAACAATAGTATAATAAACTCGATTAAGTCGGGTTAGGTTAGGTTAGGTTAGGTGAGGCCAGGTTAGGTTAGGTAGGGTTAGGTCAGTTTAGGTTAGGTTAGGTTAGGTTAGGTTTCTGAAGGAAACCCTTGTTTGCAATTTCGTAGGAAAATCGAGAGCAGGCCATGAAACATAATAGGTCCAATTGTTTTTTGTTTATCCCAAAAAGAATGTTTTTTTTTAAATTAGTGTATAAAAATGCACTAGAAAAATGTATTTTTAATTAAAGTTTTTACAGTTCCTAAAACTGAAAATATCATGTAAAACTTAGTGAGATTCCTGATTGAAACAGTAATTAGCCAAAATTAGTGAAAATTTCAGGGATTTCAAGATATTACTAATTTTACAATATATATTATATATATATATATATATATATATATATATATATATATATAATATTTAGTAGAAATCCAATGACAAGGAGAAATGTAAATGCCATGAAAAGTCTTCTTTATTGCGCAACGTTTCGAGCAATACGCTCATCTTCAGGCTGTTTAATAACAATGTGAAATTAAATCAATATTGAATGAAAAACAAACAGAAATTTCTATAACCTATTCGTAAAGACAAATTTTAAAAGACTGAGAAAAGAGGGTTAAGTTCTAAGTTATACAGATTTACATATCAAAATTAAGAAGTTATTTTTAAATACATGTAGTAAATGTGAAATTAATACACTGGAAAAATTACCAATAGTACACTGGAACAATGGAGCTATCTACCTTACACAGCAGTATCCGAGGCCGACTAATTTGAGCAGAGGAGACGGGAATGAAAGATGGCGAGGGAGATAGGGGAAGGAGGGATTATAAGGAATTGGGGAAGGAGGAGGGATCATAGCAGATTGAGAGGGACGGACGATGAGTCAACATTCAGACTAGGGGACAATGCTTTAATGAAAAGGGATTCTAAAATTCTTAGTGAGTTGGGACAAGTATTACAACCAAGAATTTTAAAATTGTCTAAAGTGACATCAATTTTACATTTGATGCTATGTTCACGAATGCTGGAGGCTTCCTTAGTTTTTAAAATTTTACCTGTTCGGCCACTTATTCCCATATGCGAATAAAATCTAGCCCTGAGAGAGCGAACAGTGCTGCCGATGTAATTCCCAAGGAGACACCTAGGGCAGGTAAATAAATATACAACACCGCTACGCAACGAGTCAGGGTTCGATCCTTCGCTGAGAAAAAGCTACCTAAAGACGTTTTATTAATAAATATGATGCGGAAATCAGTATGATAAAAAATTTCCTTAACAATTTTGTAAATTTAAGCTTAAATTCCTTATTCAAGGAGTCAGGGGTTCGATCCTTCGCTGAGAAAAAGCTACCTAAAGACGTTTTATTAATAAATATGATGCGGAAATCAGTATGATAAAAAAATTTCCTTAACAATTTTGTAAATTTAAGCTTAAATTCCTTATTCAAGGGACCCATTTCAGGTACCAAGAAATATTTTATATCCTTCGGCACTGTAATACATGGAAGTTGAGGGCTATAAACATTATTTAAGAAGGATCTAATTAGTTTGTCTACATATTGAACAGGAAAACTATTATTAGTAAAGTATGATCTTAGATTATTAAATTCATCATTAAGTAAGGTAAAATTAGAGGTCAAATTATATCCTCTGAACAGGAGAGTTTTAATACAAGACATCTTATAGTTGAAATCAGTAAAACTAAAAAAATTCATGCCCAAACCAGTGAAAGTGGGTTTCCTATAAACTGATGTAGTAATAGAATCACCGTTTTTCGAAATTAAAAGATCTAAGAAGGGGAGGGAGCCATTTTGCTCAGTTTCCATTGTATACGTTATATTGGGGTGCAAAGAATTTAGGAAGTTAAAGCACTGTTCGCTCTCTCAGGGCTAGATTTTATTCGCATATGGGAATAAGTGGCCGAACAGGTAAAATTTTAAAAACTAAGGAAGCCTCCAGCATTCGTGAACATAGCATCAAATGTAAAATTGATGTCACTTTAGACAATTTTAAAATTCTTGGTTGTAATACTTGTCCCAACTCACTAAGAATTTTAGAATCCCTTTTCATTAAAGCATTGTCCCCTAGTCTGAATGTTGACTCATCGTCCGTCCTCTCAATCTGCTATGATCCCTCCTCCTTCCCCAATTCCTTATAATCCCTCCTTCCCCTATCTCCCTCGCCATCTTTCATTCCCGTCTCCTCTGCTCAAATTAGTCGGCCTCGGATACTGCTGTGTAAGGTAGATAGCTCCATTGTTCCAGTGTACTATTGGTAATTTTTCCAGTGTATTAATTTCACATTTACTACATGTATTTAAAAATAACTTCTTAATTTTGATATGTAAATCTGTATAACTTAGAACTTAACCCTCTTTTCTCAGTCTTTTAAAATTTGTCTTTACGAATAGGTTATAGAAATTTCTGTTTGTTTTTCATTCAATATTGATTTTAATTTCACATTGTTATTAAACAGCCTGAAGATGAGCGTATTGCTCGAAACGTTGCGCATAAAGAAGACTTTTCATGGCATTTACATTTCTCCTTGTCATTGGATTTCTACTAAATATTAAATTGAAGCTCTGTAGAAGCAACCCGCATAATTATATATATATATATATATATACATATTACTGTTACTGTAAACGAATATGATGTAGTATAAAAAGTCCTGAGTATTACGGTATTGTACATTATTATTATTATTATTATTATTATATGGACAATATAATTATTATGTGGTAACTTTGTAATTTTGTGGCCGGCCCCACCTATTTTTTTAACAACAACGCCCCGTCCCCCTCGACCTGACCCTTGATTGGCCGGTTGACCCAAGTTGATGACTGACGTAGGAATCTGGTAACTGCTTTTGTTGCATGATGCTCTTGATTGGTTTAGGAATAAAAGGAGGCTGGATTCAACTCTTTTTTTTTTTTTTTTTTTTTTTTTTTTTTTTGCGTGGCGTGCGTGCGTACGTGCATGTGACTCGTGTGTGTGTGTGTGTATATATATATATATTCCGTATGCATGTTAAAAAGAATACACGATAAATAAAATGAAAATTATAATGACCTGCTTTGTTATATGCATGCAGTATGTGGGTTTTAGGGATGGATAATGAGAGTTGGAAACATTTCTCTCCGACATCATCATATCGTAGAAATAAATGAAATTTGTGAAGTATACAGAAAATGGTTTCAATTTTTCTTTGGAGTGCCTCCCTAAAACACTATATAAAAATAGAATCTGATCATGAATTTCCATCATATTTTTTTATTATCATCATAATAGGAATAAATAATGCTTGAATAATGCGTGCTTGCGTGTGTGACTCGTATATATATATATATATATATATATATATATATATTCAGTATGCACTTTAAAAAGAAAACATGATAAATGAATGAAAACTATAATGAGCTGCAGTATGTAGGTTTTAGGGATGGATAATGAAAGTTGGAAACATTCTCTCCATCATCATATCGTAGAAATAAATGAAATTTGTGAAGTATACACTATATAAAATTAGAATCTGATCATGAATTTCCTTCGTATTATTATTATTATTATCATAATAGGTATAAATAATGCTTGAAATTAAAATATTTGTATTATCTCTTTCTTCAAAAGAAATGTGGCCCCAAATGGAGCCGAGTTTGTTTGTGCAAGTGTGATATATATATATATAATATATATATATATATATATATACATATTTTTTCGCTGTTCTTCTCACATTTGCTTCACAGGAGGAATAACGCATGGCGCTTATTTAGACGATGTATACTTAGTAACCGCTTTGGTTCCTTCAGATACAGCGTGCTTAGCAAGCTCTCCAGGAAGCAGGAGCCTGACGGCAGTTTGGATCTCTCGGGAAGTTATAGTAGACCTCTTGTTGTAGTGAGCCAGACGAGAAGCTTCGGCAGCGATTCTTTCGAAAATGTCATTCACGAAAGAATTCATGATCGACATAGCCTTCGAAGAAATGCCAGTGTCTGGATGCACTTGTTTCAAAACTTTGTAGATGTAGATACTGTAACTCTCCTTCCTCCTCTTTCTCTTCTTCTTCTTATCTCCTTTAGAAATAGACTTCTGCGCTTTGCCATCCTTCTTAGCCGCCTTTGCGGACGTCTTCGGAGCCATGATACAAAGACTGATGCAACGTTTAAACAAATTAAAAAAACAAAAACTCGATCTCTGAAAAATTTCCTTTTCAAATGCAAATCGTTTCTTTCTGCGACAATTTTCGCCGCCTTATATAACTATTGGTGTATTACGTTCGAACTCCGTACAATTGTTGAATATGTAAGAAAAATTTTCCAAAAAGTGGAAGAGCCTTCTCGGTAATTATTTCTCTTTTTAACTGCAACGCTTTCATCGTCAATATGTCTGGTCGTGGCAAGGGTGGCAAAGTTAAGGGAAAATCGAAAACACGCTCGAGTAGAGCCGGTCTTCAGTTCCCCGTCGGTAGAATTCATCGTCTTCTAAGAAAAGGAAACTATGCTGAGCGTGTGGGTGCTGGAGCTCCGGTTTACCTCGCTGCAGTTATGGAATATTTAGCTGCTGAAGTTCTCGAATTGGCTGGAAACGCCGCTCGGGATAACAAGAAGTCTCGTATTATTCCACGTCATCTACAGCTCGCAATCCGCAACGATGAAGAGTTAAACAAACTCCTTTCAGGGGTCACCATCGCTCAGGGAGGTGTGCTCCCCAACATTCAAGCCGTTCTTCTACCAAAGAAAACTGAAAAGAAGTAAACGTGTATCATCATCATTATAATAAGGCTCCTACTGGAGCCACATTTTCTTTAAAAAAGGATAATAATTATTATTATTAAATTCGTTTCTTCAAGTGATTTTCATGTGTGTGTGTATATATATATATATATATATATATAGTTACGATAGAAGTGTTCTTCGGGAACCTTGTCCTCAATATGAATATGAAAACAAGAGATACGACTCTCAACATTTATTGGCCAAACGTTTCGGTCCACTCAGGGGCCATCTTCAGTGACTAAATAGAAGCATCTAAAAGAATAATCATAAAACTAAAGTAAATACAAATGTCAAACTGTACAATAATAAAATCTAATAGAAAAAAAAGTTAAAAAGCTGTTAAAAAAAAAAAAACTATCTAGATTATAAAACAAAAATGTAAAAATAAAACTAACTAAAATTTCAAAAATTAAAAGTTTAAAAATGTTAAGTTTAAAATTTTAAAAAATTTAATTTTTTTTTTAAAAACGACTGACCTGGATGGTAATAGTTACAAATGACAAGTGGAGAGAAAGGAAAAAACAACTTAAGTTAGTGCCGTAGTTGCGTTAAAAAGGTGTTGGTTGGTTAGGAAGTATGTAATTTTATCGAGGAAAGGCTATCGTTTAATT
>JAJOZX010014253.1:42500-82500 GCA_023014485.1 Bathynomus jamesi
CGGAGCCATGATACAAAGACTGATGCAACGTTTAAACAAATTAAAAAAAACAAAAACTCGATCTCTGAAAAATTTCCTTTTCAAATGCAAATCGTTTCTTTCTGCGACAATTTTCGCCGCCTTATATAACTATTGGTGTATTACGTTCGAACTCCGTACAATTGTTGAATATGTAAGAAAAATTTTCCAAAAAGTGGAAGAGCCTTCTCGGTAATTATTTCTCTTTTTAACTGCAACGCTTTCATCGTCAATATGTCTGGTCGTGGCAAGGGTGGCAAAGTTAAGGGAAAATCGAAAACACGCTCGAGTAGAGCCGGTCTTCAGTTCCCCGTCGGTAGAATTCATCGTCTTCTAAGAAAAGGAAACTATGCTGAGCGTGTGGGTGCTGGAGCTCCGGTTTACCTCGCTGCAGTTATGGAATATTTAGCTGCTGAAGTTCTCGAATTGGCTGGAAACGCCGCTCGGGATAACAAGAAGTCTCGTATTATTCCACGTCATCTACAGCTCGCAATCCGCAACGATGAAGAGTTAAACAAACTCCTTTCAGGGGTCACCATCGCTCAGGGAGGTGTGCTCCCCAACATTCAAGCCGTTCTTCTACCAAAGAAAACTGAAAAGAAGTAAACGTGTATCATCATCATTATAATAAGGCTCCTACTGGAGCCACATTTTCTTTAAAAAAGGATAATAATTATTATTATTAAATTCGTTTCTTCAAGTGATTTTCATGTGTGTGTGTATATATATATATATATATATATAGTTACGATAGAAGTGTTCTTCGGGAACCTTGTCCTCAATATGAATATGAAAACAAGAGATACGACTCTCAACATTTATTGGCCAAACGTTTCGGTCCACTCAGGGGCCATCTTCAGTGACTAAATAGAAGCATCTAAAAGAATAATCATAAAACTAAAGTAAATACAAATGTCAAACTGTACAATAATAAAATCTAATAGAAAAAAAAGTTAAAAAGCTGTTAAAAAAAAAAAAACTATCTAGATTATAAAACAAAAATGTAAAAATAAAACTAACTAAAATTTCAAAAATTAAAAGTTTAAAAATGTTAAGTTTAAAATTTTAAAAAATTTAATTTTTTTTTAAAAACGACTGACCTGGATGGTAATAGTTACAAATGACAAGTGGAGAGAAAGGAAAAAACAACTTAAGTTAGTGCCGTAGTTGCGTTAAAAAGGTGTTGGTTGGTTAGGAAGTATGTAATTTTATCGAGGAAAGGCTATCGTTTAATTCTGGATTTAATTTCTTGATAAAAAGGGATTCTAAAATTTTTAAATCAAGTGAATTAGAAGCAGACGACAAAATAGCAAAGGAGTCCTGGTGGCACGGGTGGTCATGGATCTCTGAATGATGCCGAATAGCAGACGATTCAGGAGTGGAAAGAGGGCGAGAAGTTCGACAAGAAAAACCCAAATGCTTCGAAATCCTAAGTTTTAAATGTAGGGCAGTCTGCCCCACATAACGACTTTGACAGGTCGCACATGTATATAAATAAATAACAAAGGATCTCAAAAGCACGGGGAGGTGATCTTTATGGCGAAAAAAGGATTGCAGACAATTAGAATTAGAATTAATGATTATAAAGTCGCGTTGAGGGAAATGTCTGTCCAAAATAAAGTGGACATCTTTTTTAAGTTGAAAAGTTAGTGGGTCTAAAAATGGAAGCTTAAGATAAACCTTCTGTTTCGGAACCGTGGACTGAATTATTTTAGGTGAATATAGGTTATTTAAAAAATTAGAAATTAAAGTCTCAAAAGTCAAAGTACAATAAAAATTATAGTTGAAAAATCTCTTAAGATACTGAATTTCTAAGTCAAATAAAGACCAACTTGAACAAAGGTGATAGGCTCTAAAAATACGACTTTTAAAAATAGCCACCTTAAAACTAAGTGGAATATTGCTGAAAAAATGAGTACCGAGTTGGGTAGTAGTTTGGTTTCTGTATACTTGTGTTGAGAAGCCTGTACTATGTTTATTTATGTTAACATCAAGAAACGAAATTTTATTGTATTGTTCTACTTCCATAGAGAATTTAATATTAGGATGCTTAGTATTAATGTAATTTAAAAATAAAGGGGCATGATCTTTATGCTTAAAAATGACAAAACAATCATCTGCATAACGTTTAAATAAAATAGGTTTAAAATCAAGCGGGCAATCCCTCAGCCACTTTTCCTCGTGAAAACATAGAAAACTGTAAGCAAAGGACGGACTAAGGGGCGAACCCATTGCCATTCCCTTAAATATTGAGAGTCGTATCTCTTGTTTTCATATTCATATTGAGTATATATATATATATGAAAATTATTTCACGAAGGTAACACGTGAAAAATATTTATGATGAATAAAACCACGAAGGAAAGGAAACACAAAATGGTGCTCAAGCGCTTTCGTCTAATGACATCCTCAGGAACACTGAAGTACATAAAAAGGTTAAGCCTATATATAGGTTACAGAAAGAAAAAAAAAGAAAAAAGAAAAAATAAATAACATACATACACACACACACACATATATATATATATATATATATATATACATATATCTATAATACAAACATACATACATACATACATACATACATATATATACAATAAACAGAGAAGTAAAAATAATAAAAATTAAAAATTAAAACCTTAAAGGATTACCAGTGAGGTTACTATTTGATGTTACTATTTGTACGACTGTAATTGTGAATTTATTCTTGACAGTCTTTTTTGTTTCTCATTTATGTTGAAATTCATCTATATGATAGCACTAATCACAAATGAAGTTCCTTATATTAAATAATTTAAATAATTTCAAGACACACACACACACAATAACATACACACACACACACACTTATATATATATATATATATATATATATATATATATATATATATATATATATATATATATATATATATATATATATATGATACTTAAGAACATTCAGAAACAAATCGTTTTCGTATATAATTAATTGAAACGTTTTTTTTAGTTCATTTTATATATATATATATATATATATATATATTTATATATGGAAATGAACTCAGAATGGTTCCCTGAGATTTTTTTATAATACACACAGACCGTGCATGGAACAAGTAACTTTTCTATGAAGATTAAATCCACTATAGTCCGAATAAATAATGGTAAATGACAAATACTGTAGTTTTTTTCTTTTTCATGATGCTAGACAACGTCGGGCTAGCATCATGAAAAAGAAAAAACTATAGTATTTGTCATTTACCATTACTTATTCGGACTATTGTGGATTTAATCTTCCTAGAAGATATATATATATATATATATATATATATATATATATATATATATATATATATATATATTCGTACGGTACACTTTAATTAGTACTTTGAACCGAAATTACTATAATTGTTTGGGACTAGTATGTTCCATGGACTGCTCTCGATTTTCCTACGAAATTGCAAACAAGGGCAGTCGATGACCCTGATTTTGTTTCTGCAATCGGTTTTCTTGAGAAATGATAAAGAAAAATGTTATTGGATATTGAATAAATTTATTTACTGAAACAACGTAATACACTCCAACATCTTTTTGAATAAGTCTGAGCTGGTGTGGCGCTTACACTATACCATACAAATTCACAAAAAATGACAAGAATTAGTGCGATATATATCTTGCAAAAAACAATAGTATAATAAACTCGATTAAGTCGGGTTAGGTTAGGTTAGGTTAGGTGAGGCCAGGTTAGGTTAGGTAGGGTTAGGTCAGTTTAGGTTAGGTTAGGTTAGGTTAGGTTTCTGAAGGAAACCCTTGTTTGCAATTTCGTAGGAAAATCGAGAGCAGGCCATGAAACATAATAGGTCCAATTGTTTTTTGTTTATCCCAAAAAGAATGTTATTTTTTTTAAATTAGTGTATAAAAATGCACTAGAAAAATGTATTTTTAATTAAAGTTTTTACAGTTCCTAAAACTGAAAATATCATGTAAAACTTAGTGAGATTCCTGATTGAAACAGTAATTAGCCAAAATTAGTGAAAATTTCAGGGATTTCAAGATATTACTAATTTTACAATATATATATAATATATATATATATATATATATATATATATATATAATAGTTATATAATATTTAGTAGAAATCCAATGACAAGGAGAAATGTAAATGCCATGAAAGTCTTCTTTATTGCGCAACGTTTCGAGCAATACGCTCATCTTCAGGCTGTTTAATAACAATGTGAAATTAAATCAATATTGAATGAAAAACAACAGAAATTTCTATAACCTATTCGTAAAGACAAATTTTAAAAGACTGAGAAAAGAGGGTTAAGTTCTAAGTTATACAGATTTACATATCAAAATTAAGAAGTTATTTTTAATACATGTAGTAATGTGAAATTAATACACTGGAAAAATTACCAATAGTACACTGGAACAATGGAGCTATCTCCTTACACAGCTATCCGAGGCCGACTAATTTGAGCAGAGAGACGGGAATGAAAGATGGCGAGGAGATAGGGGAAGGAGGGATTATAAGGAATTGGGAAGGAGAGGGATCATAGCAGATTGAGAGGGACGGACGATGAGTCAACTTCAGACTAGGGGACAATGCTTTAATGAAAAGGGATTCTAAAATTCTTAGTGAGTTGGGACAAGTATTACACCAAGAATTTTAAATTGTCTAAAGTGACATCAATTTTACATTTGATGCTATGTTCACGAATGCTGGAGGCTTCCTTAGTTTTAAAATTTTACCTGTTCGGGCCACTTATTCCCATATGCGAATAAAATCTAGCCCTGAGAGAGCGAACAGTGCTGCCGATGTAATTCCCAAGGAGACACCTAGGCAGGTAAATAATATATACAACACCGCTACGCACGAGTCAGGGTTCGATCCTTCGCTGAGAAAAAGCTACCTAAAGACGTTTTATTAATAAATATGATGCGGAAATCAGTATGATAAAAAAATTTCCTTAACAATTTTGTAAATTTAAGCTTAAATTCCTTATTCAAGGAGTCAGGGTTCGATCCTTCGCTGAGAAAAAGCTACCTAAAGACGTTTTATTAATAAATATGATGCGGAAATCAGTATGATAAAAAATTTCCTTAACAATTTTGTAAATTTAAGCTTAAATTTCCTTATTCAAGGGACCCATTTCAGGTACCAAGAAATATTTTATATCCTTCGGCACTGTAATACATGGAAGTTGAGGGCTATAAACATTATTTAAGAAGGATCTAATTAGTTTGTCTACATATTGAACAGGAAAACTATTATTAGTAAAGTATGATCTTAGATTATTAAATTCATCATTAAGTAAGGTAAAATTAGAGGTCAAATTATATCCTCTGAACAGGAGAGTTTTAATACAAGACATCTTATAGTTGAAATCAGTAAAACTAAAAAATTCATGCCCAAACCAGTGAAAAGTGGGTTTCCTATAAACTGATGTAGTAATAGAATCACCGTTTTTCGAAATTAAAAGATCTAAAAGGGGAGAGGGAGGCCATTTTGCTCAGTTTCCATTGTATACGTTATATTGGGGTGCAAAGAATTTGGAAGTTAAAGCACTGTTCGCTCTCTCAGGGCTAGATTTTATTCGCATAGGGAATAATGGCCGAACAGGTAAAATTTTAAAAACTAAGGAAGCCTCCAGCATTCGTGAACATAGCATCAAATGTAAAATTGATGTCACTTTAGACAATTTTAAAATTCTTGGTTGTAATACTTGTCCCAACTCACTAAGAATTTTAGAATCCCTTTTCTTAAAGATTGTCCCTAGTCTGAATGTTGATACTCATCGTCCGTCCCTCTCAATCTGCTATGATCCCTCCTCCTTCCCCAATTCCTTATAATCCCTCCTTCCCCTATCTCCCTCGCCATCTTTCATTCCCGTCTCCTCTGCTCAAATTAGTCGGCCTCGGATACTGCTGTGTAAGGTAGATAGCTCCATTGTTCCAGTGTACTATTGGTAATTTTTCCAGTGTATTAATTTCACATTTACTACATGTATTTAAAATAACTTCTTAATTTTGATATGTAAATCTGTATAACTTAGAACTTAACCCTCTTTCTCAGTCTTTTAAAATTTGTCTTTACGAATAGGTTATAGAAATTTCTGTTTGTTTTTCATTCAATATTGATTTTAATTTCACATTGTTATTAAACAGCCTGAAGATGACGTATTGCTCGAAACGTTTGCGCAATAAAGAAGACTTTTCATGGCATTTACATTTCTCCTTGTCATTGGATTTCTACTAAATATTAAATTGAAGCTCTGTATAAGCAACCCGCATAATTATATATATATATATATATATATATACATATTACTGTTACTGTAAACGAATATGATGTAGTATAAAAATCCTGAGTATTACGGTATTGTACATTATTATTATTATTATTATTATTTATGGACAATATAATTATATATGTGGTAACTTTGTAATTTTGTGGCCGGCCCCACCTATTTTTTTAACAACAACGCCCCGTCCCCCTCGACCTGACCCTTGATTGGCCGGTTGACCCAAGTTGATGACTGACGTAGGAATCTGGTAACTGCTTTTGTTGCATGATGCTCTTGATTGGTTTAGGAATAAAAGGAGGCTGGATTCAACTCTTTTTTTTTTTTTTTTTTTTTTTTTTTTTTTTGCGTGGCGTGCGTGCGTACGTGCATGTGACTCGTGTGTGTGTGTGTGTATATATATATATATTCCGTATGCATGTTAAAAAGAATACACGATAAATAAAATGAAAATTATAATGACCTGCTTTGTTATATGCATGCAGTATGTGGGTTTTAGGGATGGATAATGAGAGTTGGAAACATTTCTCTCCGACATCATCATATCGTAGAAATAAATGAAATTTGTGAAGTATACAAGAAAATGGTTTCAATTTTTCTTTGGAGTGCCTCCCTAAAACACTATATAAAAATAGAATCTGATCATGAATTTCCATCATATTTTTTTATTATCATCATAATAGGAATAAATAATGCTTGAATAATGCGTGCTTGCGTGTGTGACTCGTATATATATATATATATATATATATATATTATATATTCAGTATGCACTTTAAAAAGAAAACATGATAAATGAATGAAAACTATAATGAGCTGCAGTATGTAGGTTTTAGGGATGGATAATGAAAGTTGGAAACATTCTCTCCATCATCATATCGTAGAAATAAATGAAATTTGTGAAGTATACACTATATAAAATTAGAATCTGATCATGAATTTCCTTCGTATTATTATTATTATTATCATAATAGGTATAAATAATGCTTGAAATTAAAATATTTGTATTATCTCTTTCTTCAAAAGAAATGTGGCCCCAAATGGAGCCGAGTTTGTTTGTGCAAGTGTGATATATATATATAATATATATATATATATATATATATACATATTTTTTCGCTGTTCTTCTCACATTTGCTTCACAGGAGGAATAACGCATGGCGCTTATTTAGACGATGTATACTTAGTAACCGCTTTGGTTCCTTCAGATACAGCGTGCTTAGCAAGCTCTCCAGGAAGCAGGAGCCTGACGGCAGTTTGGATCTCTCGGGAAGTTATAGTAGACCTCTTGTTGTAGTGAGCCAGACGAGAAGCTTCGGCAGCGATTCTTTCGAAAATGTCATTCACGAAAGAATTCATGATCGACATAGCCTTCGAAGAAATGCCAGTGTCTGGATGCACTTGTTTCAAAACTTTGTAGATGTAGATACTGTAACTCTCCTTCCTCCTCTTTCTCTTCTTCTTCTTATCTCCTTTAGAAATAGACTTCTGCGCTTTGCCATCCTTCTTAGCCGCCTTTGCGGACGTCTTCGGAGCCATGATACAAAGACTGATGCAACGTTTAAACAAATTAAAAAAAACAAAAACTCGATCTCTGAAAAATTTCCTTTTCAAATGCAAATCGTTTCTTTCTGCGACAATTTTCGCCGCCTTATATAACTATTGGTGTATTACGTTCGAACTCCGTACAATTGTTGAATATGTAAGAAAAATTTTCCAAAAAGTGGAAGAGCCTTCTCGGTAATTATTTCTCTTTTTAACTGCAACGCTTTCATCGTCAATATGTCTGGTCGTGGCAAGGGTGGCAAAGTTAAGGGAAAATCGAAAACACGCTCGAGTAGAGCCGGTCTTCAGTTCCCCGTCGGTAGAATTCATCGTCTTCTAAGAAAAGGAAACTATGCTGAGCGTGTGGGTGCTGGAGCTCCGGTTTACCTCGCTGCAGTTATGGAATATTTAGCTGCTGAAGTTCTCGAATTGGCTGGAAACGCCGCTCGGGATAACAAGAAGTCTCGTATTATTCCACGTCATCTACAGCTCGCAATCCGCAACGATGAAGAGTTAAACAAACTCCTTTCAGGGGTCACCATCGCTCAGGGAGGTGTGCTCCCCAACATTCAAGCCGTTCTTCTACCAAAGAAAACTGAAAAGAAGTAAACGTGTATCATCATCATTATAATAAGGCTCCTACTGGAGCCACATTTTCTTTAAAAAAGGATAATAATTATTATTATTAAATTCGTTTCTTCAAGTGATTTTCATGTGTGTGTGTATATATATATATATATATATATAGTTACGATAGAAGTGTTCTTCGGGAACCTTGTCCTCAATATGAATATGAAAACAAGAGATACGACTCTCAACATTTATTGGCCAAACGTTTCGGTCCACTCAGGGGCCATCTTCAGTGACTAAATAGAAGCATCTAAAAGAATAATCATAAAACTAAAGTAAATACAAATGTCAAACTGTACAATAATAAAATCTAATAGAAAAAAAAGTTAAAAAGCTGTTAAAAAAAAAAAAACTATCTAGATTATAAAACAAAAATGTAAAAATAAAACTAACTAAAATTTCAAAAATTAAAAGTTTAAAAATGTTAAGTTTAAAATTTTAAAAAATTTAATTTTTTTTTTAAAAACGACTGACCTGGATGGTAATAGTTACAAATGACAAGTGGAGAGAAAGGAAAAAACAACTTAAGTTAGTGCCGTAGTTGCGTTAAAAAGGTGTTGGTTGGTTAGGAAGTATGTAATTTTATCGAGGAAAGGCTATCGTTTAATTCTGGATTTAATTTCTTGATAAAAAGGGATTCTAAAATTTTTAAATCAAGTGAATTAGAAGCAGACGACAAAATAGCAAAGGAGTCCTGGTGGCACGGGTGGTCATGGATCTCTGAATGATGCCGAATAGCAGACGATTCAGGAGTGGAAAGAGGGCGAGAAGTTCGACAAGAAAAACCCAAATGCTTCGAAATCCTAAGTTTTAAATGTAGGGCAGTCTGCCCCACATAACGACTTTGACAGGTCGCACATGTATATAAATAAATAACAAAGGATCTCAAAAGCACGGGGAGGTGATCTTTATGGCGAAAAAAGGATTGCAGACAATTAGAATTAGAATTAATGATTATAAAGTCGCGTTGAGGGAAATGTCTGTCCAAAATAAAGTGGACATCTTTTTTAAGTTGAAAAGTTAGTGGGTCTAAAAATGGAAGCTTAAGATAAACCTTCTGTTTCGGAACCGTGGACTGAATTATTTTAGGTGAATATAGGTTATTTAAAAAATTAGAAATTAAAGTCTCAAAAGTCAAAGTACAATAAAAATTATAGTTGAAAAATCTCTTAAGATACTGAATTTCTAAGTCAAATAAAGACCAACTTGAACAAAGGTGATAGGCTCTAAAAATACGACTTTTAAAAATAGCCACCTTAAAACTAAGTGGAATATTGCTGAAAAAATGAGTACCGAGTTGGGTAGTAGTTTGGTTTCTGTATACTTGTGTTGAGAAGCCTGTACTATGTTTATTTATGTTAACATCAAGAAACGAAATTTTATTGTATTGTTCTACTTCCATAGAGAATTTAATATTAGGATGCTTAGTATTAATGTAATTTAAAAATAAAGGGGCATGATCTTTATGCTTAAAAATGACAAAACAATCATCTGCATAACGTTTAAATAAAATAGGTTTAAAATCAAGCGGGCAATCCCTCAGCCACTTTTCCTCGTGAAAACATAGAAAACTGTAAGCAAAGGACGGACTAAGGGGCGAACCCATTGCCATTCCCTTAAATATTGAGAGTCGTATCTCTTGTTTTCATATTCATATTGAGTATATATATATATATGAAAATTATTTCACGAAGGTAACACGTGAAAAATATTTATGATGAATAAAACCACGAAGGAAAGGAAACACAAAATGGTGCTCAAGCGCTTTCGTCTAATGACATCCTCAGGAACACTGAAGTACATAAAAAGGTTAAGCCTATATATAGGTTACAGAAAGAAAAAAAAAGAAAAAAGAAAAAATAAATAACATACATACACACACACACACATATATATATATATATATATACATACATATCTATATATACAAATACATACATACATACATACATACATATATATACAATAAACAGAGAAGTAAAAATAATAAAAAATTAAAAATTAAAACCTTAAAGGATTACCAGTGAGGTTACTATTTGATGTTACTATTTGTACGACTGTAATTGTGAATTTATTCTTGACAGTCTTTTTTGTTTCTCATTTATGTTGAAATTCATCTATATGATAGCACTAATCACAAATGAAGTTCCTTATATTAAATAATTTAAATAATTTCAAGACACACACACACACAATAACATACACACACACACACTTATATATATATATATATTATATATATATATATATATATATATATATATATATATTATATATATATATTATAATGATACTTAAGAACATTCAGAAACAAATCGTTTTCGTATATAATTAATTGAAACGGTTTTTTTTAGTTCATTTTATATATATATATATATATATATATATTTATATATGGAAATGAACTCAGAATGGTTCCCTGAGATTTTTTTATAATACACACAGACCGTGCATGGAACAAGTAACTTTTCTATGAAGATTAAATCCACTATAGTCCGAATAAATAATGGTAAATGACAAATACTGTAGTTTTTTTCTTTTTCATGATGCTAGACAACGTCGGGCTAGCATCATGAAAAAGAAAAAACTATAGTATTTGTCATTTACCATTACTTATTCGGACTATTGTGGATTTAATCTTCCTAGAAGATATATATATATATATATATATATATATATATATATATATATATATATATATATATTCGTACGGTACACTTTAATTAGTACTTTGAACCGAAATTACTATAATTGTTTGGGCTAGTATGTTCCATGGACTGCTCTCGATTTTCCTACGAAATTGCAAACAAGGGCAGTCGATGACCCTGATTTTGTTTCTGCAATCGGTTTTCTTGAGAAATGATAAAGAAAAATGTTATTGGATATTGAATAAATTTATTTACTGAAACAACGTAATACACTCCAACATCTTTTTGAATAAGTCTGAGCTGGTGTGGCGCTTACACTATACCATACAAATTCACAAAAAATGACAAGAATTAGTGCGATATATATCTTGCAAAAAACAATAGTATAATAAACTCGATTAAGTCGGGTTAGGTTAGGTTAGGTTAGGTGAGGCCAGGTTAGGTTAGGTAGGGTTAGGTCAGTTTAGGTTAGGTTAGGTTAGGTTAGGTTTCTGAAGGAAACCCTTGTTTGCAATTTCGTAGGAAAATCGAGAGCAGGCCATGAAACATAATAGGTCCAATTGTTTTTTGTTTATCCCAAAAAGAATGTTATTTTTTTTAAATTAGTGTATAAAAATGCACTAGAAAAATGTATTTTTAATTAAAGTTTTTACAGTTCCTAAAACTGAAAATATCATGTAAAACTTAGTGAGATTCCTGATTGAAACAGTAATTAGCCAAAATTAGTGAAAATTTCAGGGATTTCAAGATATTACTAATTTTACAATATATATATATATATATATATATATATATATATATATATATATATATTACTGTTACTGTAAACGAATATGATGTAGTATAAAAAGTCCTGAGTATTACGGTATTGTACATTATTATTATTATTATTATTATTTATGGACAATATAATTATATATGTGGTAACTTTGTAATTTTGTGGCCGGCCCCACCTATTTTTTTAACAACAACGCCCCGTCCCCCTCGACCTGACCCTTGATTGGCCGGTTGACCCAAGTTGATGACTGACGTAGGAATCTGGTAACTGCTTTTGTTGCATGATGCTCTTGATTGGTTTAGGAATAAAAGGAGGCTGGATTCAACTCTTTTTTTTTTTTTTTTTTTTTTTTTTTTTTTCGTGGCGTGCGTGCGTACGTGCATGTGACTCGTGTGTGTGTGTGTATATATATATATATATTCCGTATGCATGTTAAAAAGAATACACGATAAATAAAATGAAAATTATAATGACCTGCTTTGTTATATGCATGCAGTATGTGGGTTTTAGGGATGGATAATGAGAGTTGGAAACATTTCTCTCCGACATCATCATATCGTAGAAATAAATGAAATTTGTGAAGTATACAAGAAAATGGTTTCAATTTTTCTTTGGAGTGCCTCCCTAAAACACTATATAAAAATAGAATCTGATCATGAATTTCCATCATATTTTTTTATTATCATCATAATAGGAATAAATAATGCTTGAATAATGCGTGCTTGCGTGTGTGACTCGTATATATATATATATATATATATATATATATATTCAGTATGCACTTTAAAAAGAAAACATGATAAATGAATGAAAACTATAATGAGCTGCAGTATGTAGGTTTTAGGGATGGATAATGAAAGTTGGAAACATTCTCTCCATCATCATATCGTAGAAATAAATGAAATTTGTGAAGTATACACTATATAAAATTAGAATCTGATCATGAATTTCCTTCGTATTATTATTATTATTATCATAATAGGTATAAATAATGCTTGAAATTAAAATATTTGTATTATCTCTTTCTTCAAAAGAAATGTGGCCCCAAATGGAGCCGAGTTTGTTTGTGCAAGTGTGATATATATATATATAATATATATATATATATATATATACATATTTTTTCGCTGTTCTTCTCACATTTGCTTCACAGGAGGAATAACGCATGGCGCTTATTTAGACGATGTATACTTAGTAACCGCTTTGGTTCCTTCAGATACAGCGTGCTTAGCAAGCTCTCCAGGAAGCAGGAGCCTGACGGCAGTTTGGATCTCTCGGGAAGTTATAGTAGACCTCTTGTTGTAGTGAGCCAGACGAGAAGCTTCGGCAGCGATTCTTTCGAAAATGTCATTCACGAAAGAATTCATGATCGACATAGCCTTCGAAGAAATGCCAGTGTCTGGATGCACTTGTTTCAAAACTTTGTAGATGTAGATACTGTAACTCTCCTTCCTCCTCTTTCTCTTCTTCTTCTTATCTCCTTTAGAAATAGACTTCTGCGCTTTGCCATCCTTCTTAGCCGCCTTTGCGGACGTCTTCGGAGCCATGATACAAAGACTGATGCAACGTTTAAACAAATTAAAAAAAACAAAAACTCGATCTCTGAAAAATTTCCTTTTCAAATGCAAATCGTTTCTTTCTGCGACAATTTTCGCCGCCTTATATAACTATTGGTGTATTACGTTCGAACTCCGTACAATTGTTGAATATGTAAGAAAAATTTTCCAAAAAGTGGAAGAGCCTTCTCGGTAATTATTTCTCTTTTTAACTGCAACGCTTTCATCGTCAATATGTCTGGTCGTGGCAAGGGTGGCAAAGTTAAGGGAAAATCGAAAACACGCTCGAGTAGAGCCGGTCTTCAGTTCCCCGTCGGTAGAATTCATCGTCTTCTAAGAAAAGGAAACTATGCTGAGCGTGTGGGTGCTGGAGCTCCGGTTTACCTCGCTGCAGTTATGGAATATTTAGTAGCTGCTGAAGTTCTCGAATTGGCTGGAAACGCCGCTCGGGATAACAAGAAGTCTCGTATTATTCCACGTCATCTACAGCTCGCAATCCGCAACGATGAAGAGTTAAACAAACTCCTTTCAGGGGTCACCATCGCTCAGGGAGGTGTGCTCCCCAACATTCAAGCCGTTCTTCTACCAAAGAAAACTGAAAAGAAGTAAACGTGTATCATCATCATTATAATAAGGCTCCTACTGGAGCCACATTTTCTTTAAAAAAGGATAATAATTATTATTATTAAATTCGTTTCTTCAAGTGATTTTCATGTGTGTGTGTATATATATATATATATATATAGTTACGATAGAAGTGTTCTTCGGGAACCTTGTCCTCAATATGAATATGAAAACAAGAGATACGACTCTCAACATTTATTGGCCAAACGTTTCGGTCCACTCAGGGGCCATCTTCAGTGACTAAATAGAAGCATCTAAAAGAATAATCATAAAACTAAAGTAAATACAAATGTCAAACTGTACAATAATAAAATCTAATAGAAAAAAAAGTTAAAAAGCTGTTAAAAAAAAAAAAACTATCTAGATTATAAAACAAAAATGTAAAAATAAAACTAACTAAAATTTCAAAAATTAAAAGTTTAAAAATGTTAAGTTTAAAATTTTAAAAAATTTAATTTTTTTTTTAAAAACGACTGACCTGGATGGTAATAGTTACAAATGACAAGTGGAGAGAAAGGAAAAAACAACTTAAGTTAGTGCCGTAGTTGCGTTAAAAAGGTGTTGGTTGGTTAGGAAGTATGTAATTTTATCGAGGAAAGGCTATCGTTTAATTCTGGATTTAATTTCTTGATAAAAAGGGATTCTAAAATTTTTAAATCAAGTGAATTAGAAGCAGACGACAAAATAGCAAAGGAGTCCTGGTGGCACGGGTGGTCATGGATCTCTGAATGATGCCGAATAGCAGACGATTCAGGAGTGGAAAGAGGGCGAGAAGTTCGACAAGAAAAACCCAAATGCTTCGAAATCCTTTGACAGGTCGCACATGTATATAAATAAATAACAAAGGATCTCAAAAGCACGGGGAGGTGATCTTTATGGCGAAAAAAGGATTGCAGACAATTAGAATTAGAATTAATGATTATAAAGTCGCGTTGAGGGAAATGTCTGTCCAAAATAAAGTGGACATCTTTTTTAAGTTGAAAAGTTAGTGGGTCTAAAAATGGAAGCTTAAGATAAACCTTCTGTTTCGGAACCGTGGACTGAATTATTTTAGGTGAATATAGGTTTTTAAAAAATTAGAAATTAAAGTCTCAAAAGTCAAAGTACAATAAAATTATAGTTGAAAAATCTCTTAAGATACTGAATTTCTAAGTCAAATAAAGACCAACTTGAACAAAGGTGATAGGCTCTAAAATACGACTTTTAAAAATAGCCACCTTAAAACTAAGTGGAATATTGCTGAAAAAATGAGTACCGAGTTGGGTAGTAGTTTGGTTTCTGTATACTTGTGTTGAGAAGCCTGTACTATGTTTTATTTATGTTAACATCAAGAAACGAATTTTATTGTATTGTTCTACTTCCATAGAGAATTTAATATTAGGATGCTTAGTATTAATGTAATTTAAAAATAAAGGGCATGATCTTTATGCTTAAAAATGACAAAACAATCATCTGCATAACGTTTAAATAAAATAGGTTTAAATCAAGCGGGCAATCCCTCAGCCACTTTTCCTCGTGAAAACATAGAAAACTGTAAGCAAAGGACGGACTAAGGGGCGAACCCATTGCCATTTCCCTTAAATATTGAGAGTCGTATCTCTTGTTTTCATATTCATATTGAGTTATATATATATATGAAAATTATTTCACGAAGGTAACACGTGAAAAATATTTATGATGAATAAAACCACGAAGGAAAGGAAACACAAAATGGTGCTCAAGCGCTTTCGTCTAATGACATCCTCAGGAACACTGAAGTACATAAAAAGGTTAAGCCTATATATAGGTTACAGAAAGAAAAAAAAGAGAAAAGAAAAAATAAATACATACATACACACACACACACATATATATTATATATATAATATACATACATATCTATATATACAATACATACATACATACATACATACATATATATACAATAACAGAGAAGTAAAATAATAAAAAAATTAAAAATTAAAACCTTAAAGGATTACCAGTGAGGTTACTATTTGATGTTACTATTTGTACGACTGTAATTGTGAATTTATTCTTGACAGTCTTTTTTGTTTCTCATTTATGTTGAAATTCATCTATATGATAGCACTAATCACAAATGAAGTTCCTTATATTAAATAATTTAAATAATTTCAAGACACACGCACACACAATAACATACACACACACACACTTATATATATATATATATATAATATATATATATATATAATGATACTTAAGAACATTCAGAAACAAATCGTTTTCGTATATAATTAATTGAAACGTTTTTTTTAGTTCATTTTATATATATATATATATATTATATATATTTATATATGGAAATGAACTCAGAATGGTTCCCTGAGATTTTTTTATAATACACACAGACCGTGCATGGAACAAGTAACTTTTCTATGAAGATTAAATCCACTATAGTCCGAATAAATAATGGTAATGACAAATACTGTAGTTTTTTTCTTTTTCATGATGCTAGACAACGTCGGGCTAGCATCATGAAAAGAAAAAACTATAGTATTTGTCATTTACCATTACTTATTCGGACTATTGTGGATTTAATCTTCCTAGAAGATATATATATATATATATATATATATATATATATATATATATATATATATATATTCGTACGGTACACTTTAATTAGTACTTTGAACCGAAATTACTATAATTGTTTGGGACTAGTATGTTCCATGGACTGCTCTCGATTTTCCTACGAAATTGCAAACAAGGGCAGTCGATGACCCTGATTTTGTTTCTGCAATCGGTTTTCTTGAGAAATGATAAAGAAAAATGTTATTGGATATTGAATAAATTTATTTACTGAAACAACGTAATACACTCCAACATCTTTTTGAATAAGTCTGAGCTGGTGTGGCGCTTACACTATACCATACAAATTCACAAAAAATGACAAGAATTAGTGCGATATATATCTTGCAAAAAACAATAGTATAATAAACTCGATTAAGTCGGGTTAGGTTAGGTTAGGTTAGGTGAGGCCAGGTTAGGTTAGGTAGGGTTAGGTCAGTTTAGGTTAGGTTAGGTTAGGTTAGGTTTCTGAAGGAAACCCTTGTTTGCAATTTCGTAGGAAAATCGAGAGCAGGCCATGAAACATAATAGGTCCAATTGTTTTTTGTTTATCCCAAAAAGAATGTTATTTTTTTTAAATTAGTGTATAAAAATGCACTAGAAAAATGTATTTTTAATTAAAGTTTTTACAGTTCCTAAAACTGAAAATATCATGTAAAACTTAGTGAGATTCCTGATTGAAACAGTAATTAGCCAAAATTAGTGAAAATTTCAGGGATTTCAAGATATTACTAATTTTACAATATATATATATATATATATATATATATATATATATATATATATATATATATATATAATATTTAGTAGAAATCCAATGACAAGGAGAAATGTAAATGCCATGAAAAGTCTTCTTTATTGCGCAACGTTTCGAGCAATACGCTCATCTTCAGGCTGTTTAATAACAATGTGAAATTAAAATCAATATTGAATGAAAAACAAACAGAAATTTCTATAACCTATTCGTAAAGACAAATTTTAAAAGACTGAGAAAAGAGGGTTAAGTTCTAAGTTATACAGATTTACATATCAAAATTAAGAAGTTATTTTTAAATACATGTAGTAAATGTGAAATTAATACACTGGAAAAATTACCAATAGTACACTGGAACAATGGAGCTATCTACCTTACACAGCAGTATCCGAGGCCGACTAATTTGAGCAGAGGAGACGGGAATGAAAGATGGCGAGGGAGATAGGGGAAGGAGGGATTATAAGGAATTGGGGAAGGAGGAGGGATCATAGCAGATTGAGAGGGACGGACGATGAGTCAACATTCAGACTAGGGGACAATGCTTTAATGAAAAGGGATTCTAAAATTCTTAGTGAGTTGGGACAAGTATTACAACCAAGAATTTTAAAATTGTCTAAAGTGACATCAATTTTACATTTGATGCTATGTTCACGAATGCTGGAGGCTTCCTTAGTTTTTAAAATTTTACCTGTTCGGCCACTTATTCCCATATGCGAATAAAATCTAGCCCTGAGAGAGCGAACAGTGCTGCCGATGTAATTCCCAAGGAGACACCTAGGGCAGGTAAATAAATATACAACACCGCTACGCAACGAGTCAGGGGTTCGATCCTTCGCTGAGAAAAAGCTACCTAAAGACGTTTTATTAATAAATATGATGCGGAAATCAGTATGATAAAAAAATTTCCTTAACAATTTTGTAAATTTAAGCTTAAATTCCTTATTCAAGGAGTCAGGGGTTCGATCCTTCGCTGAGAAAAAGCTACCTAAAGACGTTTTATTAATAAATATGATGCGGAAATCAGTATGATAAAAAAATTTCCTTAACAATTTTGTAAATTTAAGCTTAAATTCCTTATTCAAGGGACCCATTTCAGGTACCAAGAAATATTTTATATCCTTCGGCACTGTAATACATGGAAGTTGAGGGCTATAAACATTATTTAAGAAGGATCTAATTAGTTTGTCTACATATTGAACAGGAAAACTATTATTAGTAAAGTATGATCTTAGATTATTAAATTCATCATTAAGTAAGGTAAAATTAGAGGTCAAATTATATCCTCTGAACAGGAGAGTTTTAATACAAGACATCTTATAGTTGAAATCAGTAAAACTAAAAAAATTCATGCCCAAACCAGTGAAAGTGGGTTTCCTATAAACTGATGTAGTAATAGAATCACCGTTTTTCGAAATTAAAAGATCTAAGAAGGGGAGGGAGCCATTTTGCTCAGTTTCCATTGTATACGTTATATTGGGGTGCAAAGAATTTAGGAAGTTAAAGCACTGTTCGCTCTCTCAGGGCTAGATTTTATTCGCATATGGGAATAAGTGGCCGAACAGGTAAAATTTTAAAAACTAAGGAAGCCTCCAGCATTCGTGAACATAGCATCAAATGTAAAATTGATGTCACTTTAGACAATTTTAAAATTCTTGGTTGTAATACTTGTCCCAACTCACTAAGAATTTTAGAATCCCTTTTCATTAAAGCATTGTCCCCTAGTCTGAATGTTGACTCATCGTCCGTCCCTCTCAATCTGCTATGATCCCTCCTCCTTCCCCAATTCCTTATAATCCCTCCTTCCCCTATCTCCCTCGCCATCTTTCATTCCCGTCTCCTCTGCTCAAATTAGTCGGCCTCGGATACTGCTGTGTAAGGTAGATAGCTCCATTGTTCCAGTGTACTATTGGTAATTTTTCCAGTGTATTAATTTCACATTTACTACATGTATTTAAAAATAACTTCTTAATTTTGATATGTAAATCTGTATAACTTAGAACTTAACCCTCTTTTCTCAGTCTTTTAAAATTTGTCTTTACGAATAGGTTATAGAAATTTCTGTTTGTTTTTCATTCAATATTGATTTTAATTTCACATTGTTATTAAACAGCCTGAAGATGAGCGTATTGCTCGAAACGTTGCGCAATAAAGAAGACTTTTCATGGCATTTACATTTCTCCTTGTCATTGGATTTCTACTAAATATTAAATTGAAGCTCTGTAGAAGCAACCCGCATAATTATATATATATATATATATATATACATATTACTGTTACTGTAAACGAATATGATGTAGTATAAAAAGTCCTGAGTATTACGGTATTGTACATTATTATTATTATTATTATTATTATTTATGGACAATATAATTATATATGTGGTAACTTTGTAATTTTGTGGCCGGCCCCACCTATTTTTTTAACAACAACGCCCCGTCCCCCTCGACCTGACCCTTGATTGGCCGGTTGACCCAAGTTGATGACTGACGTAGGAATCTGGTAACTGCTTTTGTTGCATGATGCTCTTGATTGGTTTAGGAATAAAAGGAGGCTGGATTCAACTCTTTTTTTTTTTTTTTTTTTTTTTTTTTTTTTTGCGTGGCGTGCGTGCGTACGTGCATGTGACTCGTGTGTGTGTGTGTGTATATATATATATATATTCCGTATGCATGTTAAAAAGAATACACGATAAATAAAATGAAAATTATAATGACCTGCTTTGTTATATGCATGCAGTATGTGGGTTTTAGGGATGGATAATGAGAGTTGGAAACATTTCTCTCCGACATCATCATATCGTAGAAATAAATGAAATTTGTGAAGTATACAAGGAAATGGTTTCAATTTTTCTTTGGAGTGCCTCCCTAAAACACTATATAAAAATAGAATCTGATCATGAATTTCCATCATATTTTTTTATTATCATCATAATAGGAATAAATAATGCTTGAATAATGCGTGCTTGCGTGTGTGACTCGTATATATATATATATATATATATATATATATATATATATTCAGTATGCACTTTAAAAAAAAACATGATAAATGAATGAAAACTATAATGAGCTGCAGTATGTAGGTTTTAGGGATGGATAATGAAAGTTGGAAACATTCTCTCCATCATCATATCGTAGAAATAAATGAAATTTGTGAAGTATACACTATATAAAATTAGAATCTGATCATGAATTTCCTTCGTATTATTATTATTATTATCATAATAGGTATAAATAATGCTTGAAATTAAAATATTTGTATTATCTCTTTCTTCAAAAGAAATGTGGCCCCAAATGGAGCCGAGTTTGTTTGTGCAAGTGTGATATATATATATATATATATATATATATATATATATACATATTTTTTCGCTGTTCTTCTCACATTTGCTTCACAGGAGGAATAACGCATGGCGCTTATTTAGACGATGTATACTTAGTAACCGCTTTGGTTCCTTCAGATACAGCGTGCTTAGCAAGCTCTCCAGGAAGCAGGAGCCTGACGGCAGTTTGGATCTCTCGGGAAGTTATAGTAGACCTCTTGTTGTAGTGAGCCAGACGAGAAGCTTCGGCAGCGATTCTTTCGAAAATGTCATTCACGAAAGAATTCATGATCGACATAGCCTTCGAAGAAATGCCAGTGTCTGGATGCACTTGTTTCAAAACTTTGTAGATGTAGATACTGTAACTCTCCTTCCTCCTCTTTCTCTTCTTCTTCTTATCTCCTTTAGAAATAGACTTCTGCGCTTTGCCATCCTTCTTAGCCGCCTTTGCGGACGTCTTCGGAGCCATGATACAAAGACTGATGCAACGTTTAAACAAATTAAAAAAAACAAAAACTCGATCTCTGAAAAATTTCCTTTTCAAATGCAAATCGTTTCTTTCTGCGACAATTTTCGCCGCCTTATATAACTATTGGTGTATTACGTTCGAACTCCGTACAATTGTTGAATATGTAAGAAAAATTTTCCAAAAAGTGGAAGAGCCTTCTCGGTAATTATTTCTCTTTTTAACTGCAACGCTTTCATCGTCAATATGTCTGGTCGTGGCAAGGGTGGCAAAGTTAAGGGAAAATCGAAAACACGCTCGAGTAGAGCCGGTCTTCAGTTCCCCGTCGGTAGAATTCATCGTCTTCTAAGAAAAGGAAACTATGCTGAGCGTGTGGGTGCTGGAGCTCCGGTTTACCTCGCTGCAGTTATGGAATATTTACTGTAGCTGCTGAAGTTCTCGAATTGGCTGGAAACGCCGCTCGGGATAACAAGAAGTCTCGTATTATTCCACGTCATCTACAGCTCGCAATCCGCAACGATGAAGAGTTAAACAAACTCCTTTCAGGGGTCACCATCGCTCAGGGAGGTGTGCTCCCCAACATTCAAGCCGTTCTTCTACCAAAGAAAACTGAAAAGAAGTAAACGTGTATCATCATCATTATAATAAGGCTCCTACTGGAGCCACATTTTCTTTAAAAAAGGATAATAATTATTATTATTAAATTCGTTTCTTCAAGTGATTTTCATGTGTGTGTGTATATATATATATATATATATATATATAGTTACGATAGAAGTGTTCTTCGGGAACCTTGTCCTCAATATGAATATGAAAACAAGAGATACGACTCTCAACATTTATTGGCCAAACGTTTCGGTCCACTCAGGGGCCATCTTCAGTGACTAAATAGAAGCATCTAAAAGAATAATCATAAAACTAAAGTAAATACAAATGTCAAACTGTACAATAATAAAATCTAATAGAAAAAAAAGTTAAAAAGCTGTTAAAAAAAAAAAACTATCTAGATTATAAAACAAAAATGTAAAAATAAAACTAACTAAAATTTCAAAAATTAAAAGTTTAAAAATGTTAAGTTTAAAATTTTAAAAAATTTAATTTTTTTTTTAAAAACGACTGACCTGGATGGTAATAGTTACAAATGACAAGTGGAGAGAAAGGAAAAAACAACTTAAGTTAGTGCCGTAGTTGCGTTAAAAAGGTGTTGGTTGGTTAGGAAGTATGTAATTTTATCGAGGAAAGGCTATCGTTTAATTCTGGATTTAATTTCTTGATAAAAAGGGATTCTAAAATTTTTAAATCAAGTGAATTAGAAGCAGACGACAAAATAGCAAAGGAGTCCTGGTGGCACGGGTGGTCATGGATCTCTGAATGATGCCGAATAGCAGACGATTCAGGAGTGGAAAGAGGGCGAGAAGTTCGACAAGAAAAACCCAAATGCTTCGAAATCCTAAGTTTTAAATGTAGGGCAGTCTGCCCCACATAACGACTTTGACAGGTCGCACATGTATATAAATAAATAACAAAGGATCTCAAAAGCACGGGGAGGTGATCTTTATGGCGAAAAAAGGATTGCAGACAATTAGAATTAGAATTAATGATTATAAAGTCGCGTTGAGGGAAATGTCTGTCCAAAATAAAGTGGACATCTTTTTTAAGTTGAAAAGTTAGTGGGTCTAAAAATGGAAGCTTAAGATAAACCTTCTGTTTCGGAACCGTGGACTGAATTATTTTAGGTGAATATAGGTTATTTAAAAAATTAGAAATTAAAGTCTCAAAAGTCAAAGTACAATAAAAATTATAGTTGAAAAATCTCTTAAGATACTGAATTTCTAAGTCAAATAAAGACCAACTTGAACAAAGGTGATAGGCTCTAAAAATACGACTTTTAAAAATAGCCACCTTAAAACTAAGTGGAATATTGCTGAAAAAATGAGTACCGAGTTGGGTAGTAGTTTGGTTTCTGTATACTTGTGTTGAGAAGCCTGTACTATGTTTTATTTATGTTAACATCAAGAAACGAAATTTTATTGTATTGTTCTACTTCCATAGAGAATTTAATATTAGGATGCTTAGTATTAATGTAATTTAAAAATAAAGGGGCATGATCTTTATGCTTAAAAATGACAAAACAATCATCTGCATAACGTTTAAATAAAATAGGTTTAAAATCAAGCGGGCAATCCCTCAGCCACTTTTCCTCGTGAAAACATAGAAAACTGTAAGCAAAGGACGGACTAAGGGGCGAACCCATTGCCATTCCCTTAAATATTGAGAGTCGTATCTCTTGTTTTCATATTCATATTGAGTATATATATATTATGAAAATTATTTCACGAAGGTAACACGTGAAAAATATTTATGATGAATAAAACCACGAAGGAAAGGAAACACAAAATGGTGCTCAAGCGCTTTCGTCTAATGACATCCTCAGGAACACTGAAGTACATAAAAAGGTTAAGCCTATATATAGGTTACAGAAAGAAAAAAAAAGAAAAAAGAAAAAATAAATAACATACATACACACACACACACATATATATATATATATATATACATACATATCTATATATACAAATACATACATACATACATACATATATATACAATAAACAGAGAAGTAAAAATAATAAAAAATTAAAAATTAAAACCTTAAAGGATTACCAGTGAGGTTACTATTTGATGTTACTATTTGTACGACTGTAATTGTGAATTTATTCTTGACAGTCTTTTTTTTCTCATTTATGTTGAAATTCATCTATATGATAGCACTAATCACAAATGAAGTTCCTTATATTAAATAATTTAAATAATTTCAAGACACACACACACACAATAACATACACACACACACACTTATATATATATATATATATATATATATATATATATATATATATATATATATATATATATATATATATATATATATATATATAAGATACTTAAGAACATTCAGAAACAAATCGTTTTCGTATATAATTAATTGAAACGGTTTTTTTAGTTCATTTTATATATATATATATATATATATATTTATATATGGAAATGAACTCAGAATGGTTCCCTGAGATTTTTTTATAATACACACAGACCGTGCATGGAACAAGTAACTTTTCTATGAAGATTAAATCCACTATAGTCCGAATAAATAATGGTAAATGACAAATACTGTAGTTTTTTTCTTTTTCATGATGCTAGACAACGTCGGGCTAGCATCATGAAAAAGAAAAAACTATAGTATTTGTCATTTACCATTACTTATTCGGACTATTGTGGATTTAATCTTCCTAGAAGATATATATTATATATATATATATATATATATATATATATATATATATATATTCGTACGTACACTTTAATTAGTACTTTGAACCGAAATTACTATAATTGTTTGGGCTAGTATGTTCCATGGACTGCTCTCGATTTTCCTACGAAATTGCAAACAAGGGCAGTCGATGACCCTGATTTTGTTTCTGCAATCGGTTTTCTTGAGAAATGATAAAGAAAAATGTTATTGGATATTGAATAAATTTATTTACTGAAACAACGTAATACACTCCAACATCTTTTTGAATAAGTCTGAGCTGGTGTGGCGCTTACACTATACCATACAAATTCACAAAAAATGACAAGAATTAGTGCGATATATATCTTGCAAAAAACAATAGTATAATAAACTCGATTAAGTCGGGTTAGGTTAGGTTAGGTTAGGTGAGGCCAGGTTAGGTTAGGTAGGGTTAGGTCAGTTTAGGTTAGGTTAGGTTAGGTTAGGTTTCTGAAGGAAACCCTTGTTTGCAATTTCGTAGGAAAATCGAGAGCAGGCCATGAAACATAATAGGTCCAATTGTTTTTTGTTTATCCCAAAAAGAATGTTATTTTTTTTAAATTAGTGTATAAAAATGCACTAGAAAAATGTATTTTTAATTAAAGTTTTTACAGTTCCTAAAACTGAAAATATCATGTAAAACTTAGTGAGATTCCTGATTGAAACAGTAATTAGCCAAAATTAGTGAAAATTTCAGGGATTTCAAGATATTACTAATTTTACAATATATATATATATATATATATATATATATATATATATATTAATGTTACTGTAAACGAATATGATGTAGTATAAAAAGTCCTGAGTATTACGGTATTGTACATTATTATTATTATTATTATTATTATTTATGGACAATATAATTATATATGTGGTAACTTTGTAATTTTGTGGCCGGCCCCACCTATTTTTTTAACAACAACGCCCCGTCCCCCTCGACCTGACCCTTGATTGGCCGGTTGACCCAAGTTGATGACTGACGTAGGAATCTGGTAACTGCTTTTGTTGCATGATGCTCTTGATTGGTTTAGGAATAAAAGGAGGCTGGATTCAACTCTTTTTTTTTTTTTTTTTTTTTTTTTTTTTTTTTTGCGTGGCGTGCGTGCGTACGTGCATGTGACTCGTGTGTGTGTGTGTATATATATATATATTCCGTATGCATGTTAAAAAGAATACACGATAAATAAAATGAAAATTATAATGACCTGCTTTGTTATATGCATGCAGTATGTGGGTTTTAGGGATGGATAATGAGAGTTGGAAACATTTCTCTCCGACATCATCATATCGTAGAAAAAAATGAAATTTGTGAAGTATACAAGAAAATGGTTTCAATTTTTCTTTGGAGTGCCTCCCTAAAACACTATATAAAAATAGAATCTGATCATGAATTTCCATCATATTTTTTTATTATCATCATAATAGGAATAAATAATGCTTGAATAATGCGTGCTTGCGTGTGTGACTCGTATATATATATATATATATATATATATATATATTCAGTATGCACTTTAAAAAGAAAACATGATAAATGAATGAAAACTATAATGAGCTGCAGTATGTAGGTTTTAGGGATGGATAATGAAAGTTGGAAACATTCTCTCCATCATCATATCGTAGAAATAAATGAAATTTGTGAAGTATACACTATATAAAATTAGAATCTGATCATGAATTTCCTTCGTATTATTATTATTATTATCATAATAGGTATAAATAATGCTTGAAATTAAAATATTTGTATTATCTCTTTCTTCAAAAGAAATGTGGCCCCAAATGGAGCCGAGTTTGTTTGTGCAAGTGTGATATATATATATATAATATATATATATATATATATATATACATATTTTTTCGCTGTTCTTCTCACATTTGCTTCACAGGAGGAATAACGCATGGCGCTTATTTAGACGATGTATACTTAGTAACCGCTTTGGTTCCTTCAGATACAGCGTGCTTAGCAAGCTCTCCAGGAAGCAGGAGCCTGACGGCAGTTTGGATCTCTCGGGAAGTTATAGTAGACCTCTTGTTGTAGTGAGCCAGACGAGAAGCTTCGGCAGCGATTCTTTCGAAAATGTCATTCACGAAAGAATTCATGATCGACATAGCCTTCGAAGAAATGCCAGTGTCTGGATGCACTTGTTTCAAAACTTTGTAGATGTAGATACTGTAACTCTCCTTCCTCCTCTTTCTCTTCTTCTTCTTATCTCCTTTAGAAATAGACTTCTGCGCTTTGCCATCCTTCTTAGCCGCCTTTGCGGACGTCTTCGGAGCCATGATACAAAGACTGATGCAACGTTTAAACAAATTAAAAAAAACAAAAACTCGATCTCTGAAAAATTTCCTTTTCAAATGCAAATCGTTTCTTTCTGCGACAATTTTCGCCGCCTTATATAACTATTGGTGTATTACGTTCGAACTCCGTACAATTGTTGAATATGTAAGAAAAATTTTCCAAAAAGTGGAAGAGCCTTCTCGGTAATTATTTCTCTTTTTAACTGCAACGCTTTCATCGTCAATATGTCTGGTCGTGGCAAGGGTGGCAAAGTTAAGGGAAAATCGAAAACACGCTCGAGTAGAGCCGGTCTTCAGTTCCCCGTCGGTAGAATTCATCGTCTTCTAAGAAAAGGAAACTATGCTGAGCGTGTGGGTGCTGGAGCTCCGGTTTACCTCGCTGCAGTTATGGAATATTTAGTAGCTGCTGAAGTTCTCGAATTGGCTGGAAACGCCGCTCGGGATAACAAGAAGTCTCGTATTATTCCACGTCATCTACAGCTCGCAATCCGCAACGATGAAGAGTTAAACAAACTCCTTTCAGGGGTCACCATCGCTCAGGGAGGTGTGCTCCCCAACATTCAAGCCGTTCTTCTACCAAAGAAAACTGAAAAGAAGTAAACGTGTATCATCATCATTATAATAAGGCTCCTACTGGAGCCACATTTTCTTTAAAAAAGGATAATAATTATTATTATTAAATTCGTTTCTTCAAGTGATTTTCATGTGTGTGTGTATATATATATATATATATATATAGTTACGATAGAAGTGTTCTTCGGGAACCTTGTCCTCAATATGAATATGAAAACAAGAGATACGACTCTCAACATTTATTGGCCAAACGTTTCGGTCCACTCAGGGGCCATCTTCAGTGACTAAATAGAAGCATCTAAAAGAATAATCATAAAACTAAAGTAAATACAAATGTCAAACTGTACAATAATAAAATCTAATAGAAAAAAAAGTTAAAAAGCTGTTAAAAAAAAAAAAACTATCTAGATTATAAAACAAAAATGTAAAAATAAAACTAACTAAAATTTCAAAAATTAAAAGTTTAAAAATGTTAAGTTTAAAATTTTAAAAAATTTAATTTTTTTTTTAAAAACGACTGACCTGGATGGTAATAGTTACAAATGACAAGTGGAGAGAAAGGAAAAAACAACTTAAGTTAGTGCCGTAGTTGCGTTAAAAAGGTGTTGGTTGGTTAGGAAGTATGTAATTTTATCGAGGAAAGGCTATCGTTTAATTCTGGATTTAATTTCTTGATAAAAAGGGATTCTAAAATTTTTAAATCAAGTGAATTAGAAGCAGACGACAAAATAGCAAAGGAGTCCTGGTGGCACGGGTGGTCATGGATCTCTGAATGATGCCGAATAGCAGACGATTCAGGAGTGGAAAGAGGGCGAGAAGTTCGACAAGAAAAACCCAAATGCTTCGAAATCCTAAGTTTTAAATGTAGGGCAGTCTGCCCCACATAACGACTTTGACAGGTCGCACATGTATATAAATAAATAACAAAGGATCTCAAAAGCACGGGGAGGTGATCTTTATGGCGAAAAAAGGATTGCAGACAATTAGAATTAGAATTAATGATTATAAAGTCGCGTTGAGGGAAATGTCTGTCCAAAATAAAGTGGACATCTTTTTTAAGTTGAAAAGTTAGTGGGTCTAAAAATGGAAGCTTAAGATAAACCTTCTGTTTCGGAACCGTGGACTGAATTATTTTAGGTGAATATAGGTTATTTAAAAAATTAGAAATTAAAGTCTCAAAAGTCAAAGTACAATAAAAATTATAGTTGAAAAATCTCTTAAGATACTGAATTTCTAAGTCAAATAAAGACCAACTTGAACAAAGGTGATAGGCTCTAAAAATACGACTTTTAAAAATAGCCACCTTAAAACTAAGTGGAATATTGCTGAAAAAATGAGTACCGAGTTGGGTAGTAGTTTGGTTTCTGTATACTTGTGTTGAGAAGCCTGTACTATGTTTATTTATGTTAACATCAAGAAACGAAATTTTATTGTATTGTTCTACTTCCATAGAGAATTTAATATTAGGATGCTTAGTATTAATGTAATTTAAAAATAAAGGGGCATGATCTTTATGCTTAAAAATGACAAAACAATCATCTGCATAACGTTTAAATAAAATAGGTTTAAAATCAAGCGGGCAATCCCTCAGCCACTTTTCCTCGTGAAAACATAGAAAACTGTAAGCAAAGGACGGACTAAGGGGCGAACCCATTGCCATTCCCTTAAATATTGAGAGTCGTATCTCTTGTTTTCATATTCATATTGAGTATATATATATATATGAAAATTATTTCACGAAGGTAACACGTGAAAAATATTTATGATGAATAAAACCACGAAGGAAAGGAAACACAAAATGGTGCTCAAGCGCTTTCGTCTAATGACATCCTCAGGAACACTGAAGTACATAAAAAGGTTAAGCCTATATATAGGTTACAGAAAGAAAAAAAAGAAAAAAGAAAAAATAAATAACATACATACACACACCACACATATATATATATATATATACATACATATCTATATATACAAATACATACATACATACATACATATATATACAATAAACAGAGAAGTAAAAATAATAAAAAATTAAAAATTAAAACCTTAAAGGATTACCAGTGAGGTTACTATTTGATGTTACTATTTGTACGACTGTAATTGTGAATTTATTCTTGACAGTCTTTTTTGTTTCTCATTTATGTTGAAATTCATCTATATGATAGCACTAATCACAAATGAAGTTCCTTATATTAAATAATTTAAATAATTTCAAGACACACACACACACAATAACATACACACACACACTTATATATATATATATATATATATATATATATATATATATATATATATATATATATATATATATATATATATATATATATATATATATGATACTTAAGAACATTCAGAAACAAATCGTTTTCGTATATAATTAATTGAAACGTTTTTTTAGTTCATTTTATATATATATATATATATATATATATATATTATATATGGAAATGAACTCAGAATGGTTCCCTGAGATTTTTTTATAATACACACAGACCGTGCATGGAACAAGTAACTTTTCTATGAAGATTAAATCCACTATAGTCCGAATAAATAATGGTAAATGACAAATACTGTAGTTTTTTTCTTTTTCATGATGCTAGACAACGTCGGGCTAGCATCATGAAAAAGAAAAAACTATAGTATTTGTCATTTACCATTACTTATTCGGACTATTGTGGATTTAATCTTCCTAGAAGATATATATATATATATATATATATATATATATATATATATATATATATATATATATATATATATATAGTACGGTACACTTTAATTAGTACTTTGAACCGAAATTACTATAATTGTTTGGGACTAGTATGTTCCATGGACTGCTCTCGATTTTCCTACGAAATTGCAAACAAGGGCAGTCGATGACCCTGATTTTGTTTCTGCAATCGGTTTTCTTGAGAAATGATAAAGAAAAATGTTATTGGATATTGAATAAATTTATTTACTGAAACAACGTAATACACTCCAACATCTTTTTGAATAAGTCTGAGCTGGTGTGGCGCTTACACTATACCATACAAATTCACAAAAAATGACAAGAATTAGTGCGATATATATCTTGCAAAAAACAATAGTATAATAAACTCGATTAAGTCGGGTTAGGTTAGGTTAGGTTAGGTGAGGCCAGGTTAGGTTAGGTAGGGTTAGGTCAGTTTAGGTTAGGTTAGGTTAGGTTAGGTTTCTGAAGGAAACCCTTGTTTGCAATTTCGTAGGAAAATCGAGAGCAGGCCATGAAACATAATAGGTCCAATTGTTTTTTGTTTATCCCAAAAAGAATGTTATTTTTTTTAAATTAGTGTATAAAAATGCACTAGAAAAATGTATTTTTAATTAAAGTTTTTACAGTTCCTAAAACTGAAAATATCATGTAAAACTTAGTGAGATTCCTGATTGAAACAGTAATTAGCCAAAATTAGTGAAAATTTCAGGGATTTCAAGATATTACTAATTTTACAATATATATATATATATATATATATATATATATATATATATATACTGTTACTGTAAACGAATATGATGTAGTATAAAAAGTCCTGAGTATTACGGTATTGTACATTATTATTATTATATTATTATTATTTATGGACAATATAATTATATATGTGGTAACTTTGTAATTTTGTGGCCGGCCCCACCTATTTTTTTAACAACAACGCCCCGTCCCCCTCGACCTGACCCTTGATTGGCCGGTTGACCCAAGTTGATGACTGACGTAGGAATCTGGTAACTGCTTTTGTTGCATGATGCTCTTGATTGGTTTAGGAATAAAAGGAGGCTGGATTCAACTCTTTTTTTTTTTTTTTTTTTTTTTTTTTTTTTTGCGTGGCGTGCGTGCGTACGTGCATGTGACTCGTGTGTGTGTGTGTATATATATATATATATTCCGTATGCATGTTAAAAAGAATACACGATAAATAAAATGAAAATTATAATGACCTGCTTTGTTATATGCATGCAGTATGTGGGTTTTAGGGATGGATAATGAGAGTTGGAAACATTTCTCTCCGACATCATCATATCGTAGAAATAAATGAAATTTGTGAAGTATACAAGAAAATGGTTTCAATTTTTCTTTGGAGTGCCTCCCTAAAACACTATATAAAAATAGAATCTGATCATGAATTTCCATCATATTTTTTTATTATCATCATAATAGGAATAAATAATGCTTGAATAATGCGTGCTTGCGTGTGTGACTCGTATATATATATATATATATATATATATATATATATATTCATATGCACTTTAAAAAGAAAACATGATAAATGAATGAAAACTATAATGAGCTGCAGTATGTAGGTTTTAGGGATGGATAATGAAAGTTGGAAACATTCTCTCCATCATCATATCGTAGAAATAAATGAAATTTGTGAAGTATACACTATATAAAATTAGAATCTGATCATGAATTTCCTTCGTATTATTATTATTATTATCATAATAGGTATAAATAATGCTTGAAATTAAAATATTTGTATTATCTCTTTCTTCAAAAGAAATGTGGCCCCAAATGGAGCCGAGTTTGTTTGTGCAAGTGTGATATATATATATATAATATATATATTATATATATATATACATATTTTTTCGCTGTTCTTCTCACATTTGCTTCACAGGAGGAATAACGCATGGCGCTTATTTAGACGATGTATACTTAGTAACCGCTTTGGTTCCTTCAGATACAGCGTGCTTAGCAAGCTCTCCAGGAAGCAGGAGCCTGACGGCAGTTTGGATCTCTCGGGAAGTTATAGTAGACCTCTTGTTGTAGTGAGCCAGACGAGAAGCTTCGGCAGCGATTCTTTCGAAAATGTCATTCACGAAAGAATTCATGATCGACATAGCCTTCGAAGAAATGCCAGTGTCTGGATGCACTTGTTTCAAAACTTTGTAGATGTAGATACTGTAACTCTCCTTCCTCCTCTTTCTCTTCTTCTTCTTATCTCCTTTAGAAATAGACTTCTGCGCTTTGCCATCCTTCTTAGCCGCCTTTGCGGACGTCTTCGGAGCCATGATACAAAGACTGATGCAACGTTTAAACAAATTAAAAAAAACAAAAACTCGATCTCTGAAAAATTTCCTTTTCAAATGCAAATCGTTTCTTTCTGCGACAATTTTCGCCGCCTTATATAACTATTGGTGTATTACGTTCGAACTCCGTACAATTGTTGAATATGTAAGAAAAATTTTCCAAAAAGTGGAAGAGCCTTCTCGGTAATTATTTCTCTTTTTAACTGCAACGCTTTCATCGTCAATATGTCTGGTCGTGGCAAGGGTGGCAAAGTTAAGGGAAAATCGAAAACACGCTCGAGTAGAGCCGGTCTTCAGTTCCCCGTCGGTAGAATTCATCGTCTTCTAAGAAAAGGAAACTATGCTGAGCGTGTGGGTGCTGGAGCTCCGGTTTACCTCGCTGCAGTTATGGAATATTTACTGTAGCTGAAGTTCTCGAATTGGCTGGAAACGCCGCTCGGGATAACAAGAAGTCTCGTATTATTCCACGTCATCTACAGCTCGCAATCCGCAACGATGAAGAGTTAAACAAACTCCTTTCAGGGGTCACCATCGCTCAGGGAGGTGTGCTCCCCAACATTCAAGCCGTTCTTCTACCAAAGAAAACTGAAAAGAAGTAAACGTGTATCATCATCATTATAATAAGGCTCCTACTGGAGCCACATTTTCTTTAAAAAAGGATAATAATTATTATTATTAAATTCGTTTCTTCAAGTGATTTTCATGTGTGTGTGTATATATATATATATATATATATAGTTACGATAGAAGTGTTCTTCGGGAACCTTGTCCTCAATATGAATATGAAAACAAGAGATACGACTCTCAACATTTATTGGCCAAACGTTTCGGTCCACTCAGGGGCCATCTTCAGTGACTAAATAGAAGCATCTAAAAGAATAATCATAAAACTAAAGTAAATACAAATGTCAAACTGTACAATAATAAAATCTAATAGAAAAAAAAGTTAAAAAGCTGTTAAAAAAAAAAAACTATCTAGATTATAAAACAAAAATGTAAAAATAAAACTAACTAAAATTTCAAAAATTAAAAGTTTAAAAATGTTAAGTTTAAAATTTTAAAAAATTTAATTTTTTTTTTAAAAACGACTGACCTGGATGGTAATAGTTACAAATGACAAGTGGAGAGAAAGGAAAAAACAACTTAAGTTAGTGCCGTAGTTGCGTTAAAAAGGTGTTGGTTGGTTAGGAAGTATGTAATTTTATCGAGGAAAGGCTATCGTTTAATTCTGGATTTAATTTCTTGATAAAAAGGGATTCTAAAATTTTTAAATCAAGTGAATTAGAAGCAGACGACAAAATAGCAAAGGAGTCCTGGTGGCACGGGTGGTCATGGATCTCTGAATGATGCCGAATAGCAGACGATTCAGGAGTGGAAAGAGGGCGAGAAGTTCGACAAGAAAAACCCAAATGCTTCGAAATCCTAAGTTTTAAATGTAGGGCAGTCTGCCCCACATAACGACTTTGACAGGTCGCACATGTATATAAATAAATAACAAAGGATCTCAAAAGCACGGGGAGGTGATCTTTATGGCGAAAAAAGGATTGCAGACAATTAGAATTAGAATTAATGATTATAAAGTCGCGTTGAGGGAAATGTCTGTCCAAAATAAAGTGGACATCTTTTTTAAGTTGAAAAGTTAGTGGGTCTAAAAATGGAAGCTTAAGATAAACCTTCTGTTTCGGAACCGTGGACTGAATTATTTTAGGTGAATATAGGTTATTTAAAAAATTAGAAATTAAAGTCTCAAAAGTCAAAGTACAATAAAAATTATAGTTGAAAAATCTCTTAAGATACTGAATTTCTAAGTCAAATAAAGACCAACTTGAACAAAGGTGATAGGCTCTAAAAATACGACTTTTAAAAATAGCCACCTTAAAACTAAGTGGAATATTGCTGAAAAAATGAGTACCGAGTTGGGTAGTAGTTTGGTTTCTGTATACTTGTGTTGAGAAGCCTGTACTATGTTTATTTATGTTAACATCAAGAAACGAAATTTTATTGTATTGTTCTACTTCCATAGAGAATTTAATATTAGGATGCTTAGTATTAATGTAATTTAAAAATAAAGGGGCATGATCTTTATGCTTAAAAATGACAAAACAATCATCTGCATAACGTTTAAATAAAATAGGTTTAAAATCAAGCGGGCAATCCCTCAGCCACTTTTCCTCGTGAAAACATAGAAAACTGTAAGCAAAGGACGGACTAAGGGGCGAACCCATTGCCATTCCCTTAAATATTGAGAGTCGTATCTCTTGTTTTCATATTCATATTGAGTATATATATATATATGAAAATTATTTCACGAAGGTAACACGTGAAAAATATTTATGATGAATAAAACCACGAAGGAAAGGAAACACAAAATGGTGCTCAAGCGCTTTCGTCTAATGACATCCTCAGGAACACTGAAGTACATAAAAAGGTTAAGCCTATATATAGGTTACAGAAAGAAAAAAAAAGAAAAAAGAAAAAATAAATAACATACATACACACACACACACATATATATATATATATATATACATACATATCTATATATACAAATACATACATACATACATACATATATACAATAAACAGAGAAGTAAAAATAATAAAAAATTAAAAATTAAAACCTTAAAGGATTACCAGTGAGGTTACTATTTGATGTTACTATTTGTACGACTGTAATTGTGAATTTATTCTTGACAGTCTTTTTTCTCATTTATGTTGAAATTCATCTATATGATAGCACTAATCACAAATGAAGTTCCTTATATTAAATAATTTAAATAATTTCAAGACACACACCACACAATAACATACACACACACACACACTTATATATATATATATATATATATATATATATATATATATATATATATATATATATATATATATATAGATACTTATAGATATATCAGAACACAGAATCGTTTTCGTATATAATTAATTGAAACGTTTTTTTAGTTCATTTTATATATATATATATATATATATATATATATTTATATATGGAAATGAACTCAGAATGGTTCCCTGAGATTTTTTTATAATACACACAGACCGTGCATGGAACAAGTAACTTTTCTATGAAGATTAAATCCACTATAGTCCGAATAAATAATGGTAAATGACAAATACTGTAGTTTTTTCTTTTTCATGATGCTAGACAACGTCGGGCTAGCATCATGAAAAAGAAAAAACTATAGTATTTGTCATTTACCATTACTTATTCGGACTATTGTGGATTTAATCTTCCTAGAAGATATATATATATATATATATATATATATATATATATATATATATATATATTCGTACGGTACACTTTAATTAGTACTTTGAACCGAAATTACTATAATTGTTTGGGGCTAGTATGTTCCATGGACTGCTCTCGATTTTCCTACGAAATTGCAAACAAGGGCAGTCGATGACCCTGATTTTGTTTCTGCAATCGGTTTTCTTGAGAAATGATAAAGAAAAATGTTATTGGATATTGAATAAATTTATTTACTGAAACAACGTAATACACTCCAACATCTTTTTGAATAAGTCTGAGCTGGTGTGGCGCTTACACTATACCATACAAATTCACAAAAAATGACAAGAATTAGTGCGATATATATCTTGCAAAAACAATAGTATAATAAACTCGATTAAGTCGGGTTAGGTTAGGTTAGGTTAGGTGAGGCCAGGTTAGGTTAGGTAGGGTTAGGTCAGTTTAGGTTAGGTTAGGTTAGGTTAGGTTTCTGAAGGAAACCCTTGTTTGCAATTTCGTAGGAAAATCGAGAGCAGGCCATGAAACATAATAGGTCCAATTGTTTTTTGTTTATCCCAAAAAGAATGTTATTTTTTTTAAATTAGTGTATAAAAATGCACTAGAAAAATGTATTTTTAATTAAAGTTTTTACAGTTCCTAAAACTGAAAATATCATGTAAAACTTAGTGAGATTCCTGATTGAAACAGTAATTAGCCAAAATTAGTGAAAATTTCAGGGATTTCAAGATATTACTAATTTTACAATATATATATATATTATATATAATATTATATATATATATATTATATTACTGTTACTGTAAACGAATATGATGTAGTATAAAAGTCCTGAGTATTACGGTATTGTACATTATTATTATTATTATTATTATTATTTATGGAATATAATTATATATGTGGTAACTTTGTAATTTTGTGGCCGGCCCCACCTATTTTTTTAACAACAACGCCCCGTCCCCCTCGACCTGACCCTTGATTGGCCGGTTGACCCAAGTTGATGACTGACGTAGGAATCTGGTAACTGCTTTTGTTGCATGATGCTCTTGATTGGTTTAGGAATAAAAGGAGGCTGGATTCAACTCTTTTTTTTTTTTTTTTTTTTTTTTTTTTTTTTTTTTTGCGTGGCGTGCGTGCGTACGTGCATGTGACTCGTGTGTGTGTGTGTATATATATATATATATTCCGTATGCATGTTAAAAAGAATACACGATAAATAAAATGAAAATTATAATGACCTGCTTTGTTATATGCATGCAGTATGTGGGTTTTAGGGATGGATAATGAGAGTTGGAAACATTTCTCTCCGACATCATCATATCGTAGAAATAAATGAAATTTGTGAAGTATACAAGAAATGGTTTCAATTTTTCTTTGGAGTGCCTCCCTAAAACCTATATAAAAATGAATCTGATCATGAATTTCCATCATATTTTTTTATTATCATCATAATAGGAATAATAATGCTTGAATAATGCGTGCTTGCGTGTGTGACTCGTATATCTATATATATATATATATATATATATATATTCAGTATGCACTTTAAAAAGAAAACATGATAATGAATGAAAACTATAATGAGCTGCAGTATGTAGGTTTTAGGGATGGATAATGAAAGTTGGAAACATTCTCTCCATCATCATATCGTAGAAATAAATGAAATTTGTGAAGTATACACTATATAAAATTAGAATCTGATCATGAATTTCCTTCGTATTATTATTATTATTATCATAATAGGTATAAATAATGCTTGAAATTAAAATATTTGTATTATCTCTTTCTTCAAAAGAAATGTGGCCCCAAATGGAGCCGAGTTTGTTTGTGCAAGTGTGATATATATATATATAATATATATATATTATATATATATATACATATTTTTTCGCTGTTCTTCTCACATTTGCTTCACAGGAGGAATAACGCATGGCGCTTATTTAGACGATGTATACTTAGTAACCGCTTTGGTTCCTTCAGATACAGCGTGCTTAGCAAGCTCTCCAGGAAGCAGGAGCCTGACGGCAGTTTGGATCTCTCGGGAAGTTAGTAGACCTCTTGTTGTAGTGAGCCAGACGAGAAGCTTCGGCAGCGATTCTTTCGAAAATGTCATTCACGAAAGAATTCATGATCGACATAGCCTTCGAAGAAATGCCAGTGTCTGGATGCACTTGTTTCAAAACTTTGTAGATGTAGATACTGTAACTCTCCTTCCTCCTCTTTCTCTTCTTCTTCTTATCTCCTTTAGAATAGACTTCTGCGCTTTGCCATCCTTCTTAGCCGCCTTTGCGGACGTCTTCGGAGCCATGATACAAAGACTGATGCAACGTTTAAACAAATTAAAAAAAACAAAAACTCGATCTTGAAAAATTTCCTTTTCAAATGCAAATCGTTTCTTTCTGCGACAATTTTCGCCGCCTTATATAACTATTGGTGTATTACGTTCGAACTCCGTACAATTGTTGAATATGTAAGAAAAATTTTCCAAAAAGTGGAAGAGCCTTCTCGGTAATTATTTCTCTTTTTAACTGCAACGCTTTCATCGTCAATATGTCTGGTCGTGGCAAGGGTGGCAAAGTTAAGGGAAAATCGAAAACGCTCGAGTAGAGCCGGTCTTCAGTTCCCCGTCGGTAGAATTCATCGTCTTCTAAGAAAAGGAAACTATGCTGAGCGTGTGGGTGCTGGAGCTCCGGTTTACCTCGCTGCAGTTATGGAATATTTAGTAGCTGCTGAAGTTCTCGAATTGGCTGGAAACGCCGCTCGGGATAACAAGAAGTCTCGTATTATTCCACGTCATCTACAGCTCGCAATCCGCAACGATGAAGAGTTAAACAAACTCCTTTCAGGGGTCACCATCGCTCAGGGAGGTGTGCTCCCCAACATTCAAGCCGTTCTCTACCAAAGAAAACTGAAAAGAAGTAAACGTGTATCATCATCATTATAATAAGGCTCCTACTGGAGCCACATTTTCTTTAAAAAAGGATAATAATTATTATTATTAAATTCGTTTCTTCAAGTGATTTTCATGTGTGTGTGTATATATATATAATATATATATAGTTACGATAGAAGTGTTCTTCGGGAACCTTGTCCTCAATATGAATATGAAAACAAGAGATACGACTCTCAACATTTATTGGCCAAACGTTTCGGTCCACTCAGGGGCCATCTTCAGTGACTAAATAGAAGCATCTAAAAGAATAATCATAAAACTAAAGTAAATACAAATGTCAAACTGTACAATAATAAAATCTAATAGAAAAAAAAGTTAAAAAGCTGTTAAAAAAAAAAAACTATCTAGATTAAAAACAAAATGTAAAAATAAAACTAACTAAAATTTCAAAAATTAAAAGTTAAAAATGTTAAGTTTAAAATTTTAAAAATTTAATTTTTTTTTTAAAAACGACTGACCTGGATGGTAATAGTTACAAATGACAAGTGGAGAGAAAGGAAAAAACAACTTAAGTTAGTGCCGTAGTTGCGTTAAAAAGGTGTTGGTTGGTTAGGAAGTATGTAATTTTATCGAGGAAAGGCTATCGTTTAATTCTGGATTTAATTTCTTGATAAAAAGGGATTCTAAAATTTTTAAATCAAGTGAATTAGAAGCAGACGACAAAATAGCAAAGGAGTCCTGGTGGCACGGGTGGTCATGGATCTCTGAATGATGCCGAATAGCAGACGATTCAGGAGTGGAAAGAGGGCGAGAAGTTCGACAAGAAAAACCCAAATGCTTCGAAATCCTAAGTTTTAAATGTAGGGCAGTCTGCCCCACATAACGACTTTGACAGGTCGCACATGTATATAAATAAATAACAAAGGATCTCAAAAGCACGGGGAGGTGATCTTTATGGCGAAAAAAGGATTGCAGACAATTAGAATTAGAATTAATGATTATAAAGTCGCGTTGAGGGAAATGTCTGTCCAAAATAAAGTGGACATCTTTTTTAAGTTGAAAAGTTAGTGGGTCTAAAAATGGAAGCTTAAGATAAACCTTCTGTTTCGGAACCGTGGACTGAATTATTTTAGGTGAATATAGGTTATTTAAAAAATTAGAAATTAAAGTCTCAAAAGTCAAAGTACAATAAAAATTATAGTTGAAAAATCTCTTAAGATACTGAATTTCTAAGTCAAATAAAGACCAACTTGAACAAAGGTGATAGGCTCTAAAAATACGACTTTTAAAAATAGCCACCTTAAAACTAAGTGGAATATTGCTGAAAAAATGAGTACCGAGTTGGGTAGTAGTTTG
>JAJOZX010014253.1:85000-101133 GCA_023014485.1 Bathynomus jamesi
TTAAGGTGGCTATTTTTAAAAGTCGTATTTTTAGAGCCTATCACCTTTGTTCAAGTTGGTCTTTATTTGACTTAGAAATTCAGTATCTTAAGAGATTTTTCAACTATAATTTTTATTGTACTTTGACTTTTGAGACTTTAATTTCTAATTTTTAAATAACCTATATTCACCTAAAATAATTCAGTCCACGGTTCCGAAACAGAAGGTTTATCTTAAGCTTCCATTTTTAGACCCACTAACTTTTCAACTTAAAAAAGATGTCCACTTTATTTTGGACAGACATTTCCCTCAACGCGACTTTATAATCATTAATTCTAATTCTAATTGTCTGCAATCCTTTTTTCGCCATAAAGATCACCTCCCCGTGCTTTTGAGATCCTTTGTTATTTATTTATATACATGTGCGACCTGTCAAAGTCGTTATGTGGGGCAGACTGCCCTACATTTAAAACTTAGGATTTCGAAGCATTTGGGTTTTTCTTGTCGAACTTCTCGCCCTCTTTCCACTCCTGAATCGTCTGCTATTCGGCATCATTCAGAGATCCATGACCACCCGTGCCACCAGGACTCCTTTGCTATTTTGTCGTCTGCTTCTAATTCACTTGATTTAAAAATTTTAGAATCCCTTTTTATCAAGAAATTAAATCCAGAATTAAACGATAGCCTTTCCTCGATAAAATTACATACTTCCTAACCAACCAACACCTTTTTAACGCAACTACGGCACTAACTTAAGTTGTTTTTTCCTTTCTCTCCACTTGTCATTTGTAACTATTACCATCCAGGTCAGTCGTTTTTAAAAAAAAAATTAAATTTTTTAAAATTTTAAACTTAACATTTTTAAACTTTTAATTTTTGAAATTTTAGTTAGTTTTATTTTTACATTTTTGTTTTATAATCTAGATAGTTTTTTTTTTTTAACAGCTTTTTAACTTTTTTTTCTATTAGATTTTATTATTGTACAGTTTGACATTTGTATTTACTTTAGTTTTATGATTATTCTTTTAGATGCTTCTATTTAGTCACTGAAGATGGCCCCTGAGTGGACCGAAACGTTTGGCCAATAAATGTTGAGAGTCGTATCTCTTGTTTTCATATTCATATTGAGGACAAGGTTCCCGAAGAACACTTCTATCGTAACTATATATATATATATATATATACACACACATGAAAATCACTTGAAGAAACGAATTTAATAATAATAATTATTATCCTTTTTTAAAGAAAATGTGGCTCCAGTAGGAGCCTTATTATAATGATGATGATACACGTTTACTTCTTTTCAGTTTTCTTTGGTAGAAGAACGGCTTGAATGTTGGGGAGCACACCTCCCTGAGCGATGGTGACCCCTGAAAGGAGTTTGTTTAACTCTTCATCGTTGCGGATTGCGAGCTGTAGATGACGTGGAATAATACGAGACTTCTTGTTATCCCGAGCGGCGTTTCCAGCCAATTCGAGAACTTCAGCAGCTACTAAATATTCCATAACTGCAGCGAGGTAAACCGGAGCTCCAGCACCCACACGCTCAGCATAGTTTCCTTTTCTTAGAAGACGATGAATTCTACCGACGGGGAACTGAAGACCGGCTCTACTCGAGCGTGTTTTCGATTTTCCCTTAACTTTGCCACCCTTGCCACGACCAGACATATTGACGATGAAAGCGTTGCAGTTAAAAAGAGAAATAATTACCGAGAAGGCTCTTCCACTTTTTGGAAAATTTTTCTTACATATTCAACAATTGTACGGAGTTCGAACGTAATACACCAATAGTTATATAAGGCGGCGAAAATTGTCGCAGAAAGAAACGATTTGCATTTGAAAAGGAAATTTTTCAGAGATCGAGTTTTTTTTTTTTAATTTGTTTAAACGTTGCATCAGTCTTTGTATCATGGCTCCGAAGACGTCCGCAAAGGCGGCTAAGAAGGATGGCAAAGCGCAGAAGTCTATTTCTAAAGGAGATAAGAAGAAGAAGAGAAAGAGGAGGAAGGAGAGTTACAGTATCTACATCTACAAAGTTTTGAAACAAGTGCATCCAGACACTGGCATTTCTTCGAAGGCTATGTCGATCATGAATTCTTTCGTGAATGACATTTTCGAAAGAATCGCTGCCGAAGCTTCTCGTCTGGCTCACTACAACAAGAGGTCTACTATAACTTCCCGAGAGATCCAAACTGCCGTCAGGCTCCTGCTTCCTGGAGAGCTTGCTAAGCACGCTGTATCTGAAGGAACCAAAGCGGTTACTAAGTATACATCGTCTAAATAAGCGCCATGCGTTATTCCTCCTGTGAAGCAAATGTGAGAAGAACAGCGAAAAAATATGTATATATATATATATATATATATATATATATCACACTTGCACAAACAAACTCGGCTCCATTTGGGGCCACATTTCTTTTGAAGAAAGAGATAATACAAATATTTTAATTTCAAGCATTATTTATACCTATTATGATAATAATAATAATAATACGAAGGAAATTCATGATCAGATTCTAATTTTATATAGTGTATACTTCACAAATTTCATTTATTTCTACGATATGATGATGGAGAGAATGTTTCCAACTTTCATTATCCATCCCTAAAACCTACATACTGCAGCTCATTATAGTTTTCATTCATTTATCATGTTTTCTTTTTAAAGTGCATACTGAATATATATATATATATATATATATATATATATACGAGTCACACACGCAAGCACGCATTATTCAAGCATTATTTATTCCTATTATGATGATAATAAAAAAATATGATGGAAATTCATGATCAGATTCTATTTTTATATAGTGTTTTAGGGAGGCACTCCAAAGAAAAATTGAAACCATTTTCTTGTATACTTCACAAATTTCATTTATTTCTACGATATGATGATGTCGGAGAGAAATGTTTCCAACTCTCATTATCCATCCCTAAAACCCACATACTGCATGCATATAACAAAGCAGGTCATTATAATTTTCATTTTATTTATCGTGTATTCTTTTTAACATGCATACGGAATATATATATATATATACACACACACACACGAGTCACATGCACGTACGCACGCACGCCACGCAAAAAAAAAAAAAAAAAAAAAAAAAAAAAAAAAAGAGTTGAATCCAGCCTCCTTTATTCCTAAACCAATCAAGAGCATCATGCAACAAAAGCAGTTACCAGATTCCTACGTCAGTCATCAACTTGGGTCAACCGGCCAATCAAGGGTCAGGTCGAGGGGGACGGGGCGTTGTTGTTAAAAAAATAGGTGGGGCCGGCCACAAAATTACAAAGTTACCACATATATAATTATATTGTCCATAAATAATAATAATAATAATAATAATAATGTACAATACCGTAATACTCAGGACTTTTTATACTACATCATATTCGTTTACAGTAACAGTAATATATATATATATATATATATATATATATATATATGTAAAAATTAGTAATATCTTGAAATCCCTGAAATTTTCACTAATTTTGGCTAATTACTGTTTCAATCAGGAATCTCACTAAGTTTTACATGATATTTTCAGTTTTAGGAACTGTAAAAACTTTAATTAAAAATACATTTTTCTAGTGCATTTTTATACACTAATTTAAAAAAAATAACATTCTTTTTGGGATAAACAAAAAACAATTGGACCTATTATGTTTCATGGCCTGCTCTCGATTTTCCTACGAAATTGCAAACAAGGGTTTCCTTCAGAAACCTAACCTAACCTAACCTAACCTAAACTGACCTAACCCTACCTAACCTAACCTGGCCTCACCTAACCTAACCTAACCTAACCCGACTTAATCGAGTTTATTATACTATTGTTTTTTGCAAGATATATATCGCACTAATTCTTGTCATTTTTTGTGAATTTGTATGGTATAGTGTAAGCGCCACACCAGCTCAGACTTATTCAAAAAGATGTTGGAGTGTATTACGTTGTTTCAGTAAATAAATTTATTCAATATCCAATAACATTTTTCTTTATCATTTCTCAAGAAAACCGATTGCAGAAACAAAATCAGGGTCATCGACTGCCCTTGTTTGCAATTTCGTAGGAAAATCGAGAGCAGTCCATGGAACATACTAGCCCCAAACAATTATAGTAATTTCGGTTCAAAGTACTAATTAAAGTGTACCGTACGAATATATATATATATATATATTATATATATATATATATATATATATATATATATCTTCTAGGAAGATTAAATCCACAATAGTCCGAATAAGTAATGGTAAATGACAAATACTATAGTTTTTTCTTTTTCATGATGCTAGCCCGACGTTGTCTAGCATCATGAAAAAGAAAAAAACTACAGTATTTGTCATTTACCATTATTTATTCGGACTATAGTGGATTTAATCTTCATAGAAAAGTTACTTGTTCCATGCACGGTCTGTGTGTATTATAAAAAAATCTCAGGGAACCATTCTGAGTTCATTTCCATATATAAATATATATATAATATATATATTATATAAAATGAACTAAAAAAAACCGTTTCAATTAATTATATACGAAAACGATTTGTTTCTGAATGTTCTTAAGTATCATTATATATATATATATTATATATATATATATATATATATAATATATATATATATATATATATATATAAGTGTGTGTGTGTGTATGTTATTGTGTGTGTGTGTCTTGAAATTATTTAAATTATTTAATATAAGGAACTTCATTTGTGATTAGTGCTATCATATAGATGAATTTCAACATAAATGAGAAACAAAAAAGACTGTCAAGAATAAATTCACAATTACAGTCGTACAAATAGTAACATCAAATAGTAACCTCACTGGTAATCCTTTAAGGTTTTAATTTTTAATTTTTTATTATTTTTACTTCTCTGTTATTGTATTATATGTATGTATGTATGTATGTATTTGTATATGTATGTATGTATGTATGTATTGTATATATGATATGTATGTATATATATATATATATATATATGTGTGTGTGTGTGTATGTATGTTATTTATTTTTTCTTTTTTCTTTTTTTTTTCTTTCTGTAACCTATATATAGGCTTAACCTTTTTATGTACTTCAGTGTTCCTGAGGATGTCATTAGACGAAAGCGCTTGAGCACCATTTTGTGTTTCCTTTCCTTCGTGGTTTTATTCATCATAAATATTTTTCACGTGTTACCTTCGTGAAATATTTTCATATATATAATATACTCAATATGAATATGAAAACAAGAGATACGACTCTCAATATTTAAGGGAATGGCAATGGGTTCGCCCTTAGTCCGTCCTTTGCTTACAGTTTTCTATGTTTTCACGAGGAAAGTGCTGAGGGATTGCCCGCTTGATTTTAAACCTATTTATTTAAACGTTATGCAGATGATTGTTTTGTCATTTTTAAGCATAAAGATCATGCCCCTTTATTTTTAAATTACATTAATACTAAGCATCCTAATATTAATTCTCTATGGAAGTAGAACATACATAAAATTTCGTTTCTTGATGTTAACATAAATAACATAGTACAGGCTTCTCAACACAAGTATACAGAAACCAAACTACTACCCAACTCGGTACTCATTTTTTCAGCAATATTCCACTTAGTTTTAAGGTGGCTATTTTTAAAAGTCGTATTTTTAGAGCCTATCACCTTTGTTCAAGTTGGTCTTTATTTGACTTAGAAATTCAGTATCTTAAGAGATTTTTCAACTATAATTTTTATTGTACTTTGACTTTTGAGACTTTAATTTCTAATTTTTTAAATAACCTATATTCACCTAAAATAATTCAGTCCACGGTTCCGAAACAGAAGGTTTATCTTAAGCTTCCATTTTTAGACCCACTAACTTTTCAACTTAAAAAAGATGTCCACTTTATTTTGGACAGACATTTCCCTCAACGCGACTTTATAATCATTAATTCTAATTCTAATTGTCTGCAATCCTTTTTTCGCCATAAAGATCACCTCCCCGTGCTTTTGAGATCCTTTGTTATTTATTTATATACATGTGCGACCTGTCAAAGTCGTTATGTGGGGCAGACTGCCCTACATTTAAAACTTAGGATTTCGAAGCATTTGGGTTTTTCTTGTCGAACTTCTCGCCCTCTTTCCACTCCTGAATCGTCTGCTATTCGGCATCATTCAGAGATCCATGACCACCGTGCCACCAGGACTCCTTTGCTATTTTGTCGTCTGCTTCTAATTCACTTGATTTAAAAATTTTAGAATCCCTTTTTATCAAGAAATTAAATCCAGAATTAAACGATAGCCTTTCCTCGATAAAATTACATACTTCCTAACCAACCAACACCTTTTTAACGCAACTACGGCACTAACTTAAGTTGTTTTTTTCCTTTCTCTCCACTTGTCATTTGTAACTATTACCATCCAGGTCAGTCGTTTTTAAAAAAAAATTAAATTTTTTAAAATTTTAAACTTAACATTTTAAACTTTTAATTTTTGAAATTTTTAGTTAGTTTTATTTTACATTTTTGTTTTATAATCTAGATAGTTTTTTTTTTTTTAACAGCTTTTTAACTTTTTTTTCTATTAGATTTTATTATTGTACAGTTTGACATTTGTATTTACTTTAGTTTTATGATTATTCTTTTAGATGCTTCTATTTAGTCACTGAAGATGGCCCTGAGTGGACCGAAACGTTTGGCCAATAAATGTTGAGAGTCGTATCTCTTGTTTTCATATTCATATTGAGGACAGGTTCCCGAAGAACACTTCTATCGTATATATATATATATATATATATATATACACACACACATGAAAATCACTTGAAGAAACGAATTTAATAATAATAATTATTATCCTTTTTTAAAGAAAATGTGGCTCCAGTAGGAGCCTTATTATAATGATGATGATACACGTTTACTTCTTTTCAGTTTTCTTTGGTAGAAGAACGGCTTGAATGTTGGGGAGCACACCTCCCTGAGCGATGGTGACCCCTGAAAGGAGTTTGTTTAACTCTTCATCGTTGCGGATTGCGAGCTGTAGATGACGTGGAATAATACGAGACTTCTTGTTATCCCGAGCGGCGTTTCCAGCAATTCGAGAACTTCAGCAGCTAATATTCCATAACTGCAGCGAGGTAAACCGGAGCTCCAGCACCCACACGCTCAGCATAGTTTCCTTTTCTTAGAAGACGATGAATTCTACCGACGGGAACTGAAGACCGGCTCTACTCGAGCGTGTTTTCGATTTTCCCTTAACTTTGCCACCCTTGCCACGACCAGACATATTGACGATGAAAGCGTTGCAGTTAAAAAGAGAAATAATTACCGAGAAGGCTTTCCACTTTTTGGAAAATTTTTCTTACATATTCAACAATTGTACGGAGTTCGAACGTAATACACCAATAGTTATATAAGGCGGCGAAATTGTCGCAGAAAGAAACGATTTGCATTTGAAAAGGAAATTTTTCAGAGATCGAGTTTTTGTTTTTTTTAATTTGTTTAAAACGTTGCATCAGTCTTTGTATCATGGCTCCGAAGACGTCCGCAAAGGCGGCTAAGAAGGATGGCAAAGCGCAGAGTCTATTTCTAAAGGAGATAAGAAGAAGAAGAGAAAGAGGAGGAAGGAGAGTTACAGTATCTACATCTACAAAGTTTTGAAACAAGTGCATCCAGACACTGGCATTTCTTCGAAGGCTATGTCGATCATGAATTCTTTCGTGAATGACATTTTCGAAAGAATCGCTGCCGAAGCTTCTCGTCTGGCTCACTACAACAAGAGGTCTACTATAACTTCCCGAGAGATCCAAACTGCCGTCAGGCTCCTGCTTCCTGGAGAGCTTGCTAAGCACGCTGTATCTGAAGGAACCAAAGCGGTTACTAAGTATACATCGTCTAAATAAGCGCCATGCGTTATTCCTCCTGTGAAGCAAATGTGAGAAGAACAGCGAAAAAATATGTATATATATATATATATATATATATATTATATATATATATATATCACACTTGCACAAACAAACTCGGCTCCATTTGGGGCCACATTTCTTTTGAAGAAAGAGATAATACAAATATTTTAATTTCAAGCATTATTTATACCTATTATGATAATAATAATAATAATACGAAGGAAATTCATGATCAGATTCTAATTTTATATAGTGTATACTTCACAAATTTCATTTATTTCTACGATATGATGATGGAGAGAATGTTTCCAACTTTCATTATCCATCCCTAAAACCTACATACTGCAGCTCATTATAGTTTCATTCATTTATCATGTTTTCTTTTTAAAGTGCATACTGATATATATATATATATAATATATACGAGTCACACACGCAAGCACGCATTATTCAAGCATTATTTATTCCTATTATGATGATAATAAAAAATATGATGGAAATTCATGATCAGATTCTATTTTTATATAGTGTTTTAGGGAGGCACTCCAAAGAAAAATTGAAACCATTTTCTTGTATACTTCACAAATTTCATTTATTTCTACGATATGATGATGTCGGAGAGAAATGTTTCCAACTCTCATATCCATCCCTAAAACCCACATACTGCATGCATATAACAAAGCAGGTCATTATAATTTTCATTTTATTTATCGTGTATTCTTTTTAACATGCATACGGAATATATATATATATATACACACACACACACGAGTCACATGCACGTACGCACGCACGCCACGCAAAAAAAAAAAAAAAAAAAAAAAGAGTTGAATCCAGCCTCCTTTATTCCTAAACCAATCAAGAGCATCATGCAACAAAAGCAGTTACCAGATTCCTACGTCAGTCATCAACTTGGGTCAACCGGCCAATCAAGGGTCAGGTCGAGGGGGACGGGGCGTTGTTGTTAAAAAAATAGGTGGGCCGGCCACAAAATTACAAAGTTACCACATATATAATTATATTGTCCATAAATAATAATAATAATAATAATAATAATGTACAATACCGTAATACTCAGGACTTTTTATACTACATCATATTCGTTTACAGTAACATATGTATATATATATATATATATATATATATATATATATATATATATATATATATATATATATTGTAAAATTAGTAATATCTTGAAATCCCTGAAATTTTCACTAATTTTGGCTAATTACTGTTTCAATCAGGAATCTCACTAAGTTTTACATGATATTTTCAGTTTTAGGAACTGTAAAAACTTTAATTAAAAATACATTTTTCTAGTGCATTTTTATACACTAATTTAAAAAAATAACATTCTTTTTGGGATAAACAAAAAACAATTGGACCTATTATGTTTCATGGCCTGCTCTCGATTTTCCTACGAAATTGCAAACAAGGGTTTCCTCAGAAACCTAACCTAACCTAACCTAACCAAACTGACCTAACCCTACCTAACCTAACCTGGCCTCACCTAACCTAACCTAACCTAACCCGACTTAATCGAGTTTATTATACTATTGTTTTTTGCAAGATATATATCGCACTAATTCTTGTCATTTTTTGTGAATTTGTATGGTATAGTGTAAGCGCCACACCAGCTCAGACTTATTCAAAAAGATGTTGGAGTGTATTACGTTGTTTCAGTAAATAAATTTATTCAATATCCAATAACATTTTTCTTTATCATTTCTCAAGAAAACCGATTGCAGAAACAAAATCAGGGTCATCGACTGCCCTTGTTTGCAATTTCGTAGGAAAATCGAGAGCAGTCCATGGAACATACTAGTCCCAAACAATTATAGTAATTTCGGTTCAAAGTACTAATTAAAGTGTACCGTACGAAATATATATATATTATATATATATATATATATATATATATATATAATATATATCTTCTAGGAAGATTAAATCCACAATAGTCCGAATAAGTAATGGTAAATGACAAATACTATAGTTTTTTCTTTTTCATGATGCTAGCCCGACGTTGTCTAGCATCATGAAAAAAAAAAAAACTACAGTATTTGTCATTTACCATTATTTATTCGGACTATAGTGGATTTAATCTTCATAGAAAAGTTACTTGTTCCATGCACGGTCTGTGTGTATTATAAAAAAATCTCAGGGAACCATTCTGAGTTCATTTCCATATATAAATATATATTATATATATATATATATATATAAAATGAACTAAAAAAAACGTTTCAATTAATTATATACGAAAACGATTTGTTTCTGAATGTTCTTAGTTCATTATATATATATATATATATATATATATATATATATATATATATATATATATATATATATATATAAGTGTGTGTGTGTGTATGTTATTGTGTGTGTGTGTGTCTTGAATTATTTAAATTATTTAATATAAGGAACTTCATTTGTGATTAGTGCTATCATATAGATGAATTTCAACATAAATGAGAAACAAAAAGACTGTCAAGAATAAATTCACAATTACAGTCGTACAAATAGTAACATCAAATAGTAACCTCACTGGTAATCCTTTAAGGTTTTAATTTTTAATTTTTTATTATTTTACTTCTCTGTTTATTGTATATATATATGTATGTATGTATGTATGTATGTATTTGTATATATAGATATGATGTATATATATATATATATATATATGTGTGTGTGTGTGTATGTATGTTATTTATTTTTTCTTTTTTCTTTTTTTTTCTTTCTGTAACCTATATATAGGCTTAACCTTTTTATGTACTTCAGTGTTCCTGAGGATGTCATTAGACGAAAGCGCTTGAGCACCATTTTGTGTTTCCTTTCCTTCGTGGTTTTATTCATCATAAATATTTTTCACGTGTTACCTTCGTGAAATAATTTTCATATATATATATATACTCAATATGAATATGAAAACAAGAGATACGACTCTCAATATTTAAGGGAATGGCAATGGGTTCGCCCCTTAGTCCGTCCTTTGCTTACAGTTTTCTATGTTTTCACGAGGAAAAGTGGCTGAGGGATTGCCCGCTTGATTTTAAACCTATTTTATTTAAACGTTATGCAGATGATTGTTTTGTCATTTTTAAGCATAAAGATCATGCCCCTTTATTTTTAAATTACATTAATACTAAGCATCCTAATATTAAATTCTCTATGGAAGTAGAACAATACAAAAATTTCGTTTCTTGATGTTAACATAAATAAACATAGTACAGGCTTCTCAACACAAGTATACAGAAACCAAACTACTACCCAACTCGGTACTCATTTTTTCAGCAATATTCCACTTAGTTTTAAGGTGGCTATTTTTAAAAGTCGTATTTTTAGAGCCTATCACCTTTGTTCAAGTTGGTCTTTATTTGACTTAGAAATTCAGTATCTTAAGAGATTTTTCAACTATAATTTTTATTGTACTTTGACTTTTGAGACTTTAATTTCTAATTTTTTAAATAACCTATATTCACCTAAAATAATTCAGTCCACGGTTCCGAAACAGAAGGTTTATCTTAAGCTTCCATTTTTAGACCCACTAACTTTTCAACTTAAAAAAGATGTCCACTTTATTTTGGACAGACATTTCCCTCAACGCGACTTTATAATCATTAATTCTAATTCTAATTGTCTGCAATCCTTTTTTCGCCATAAAGATCACCTCCCGTGCTTTTGAGATCCTTTGTTATTTATTTATATACATGTGCGACCTGTCAAAGTCGTTATGTGGGGCAGACTGCCCTACATTTAAAACTTAGGATTTCGAAGCATTTGGGTTTTTCTTGTCGAACTTCTCGCCCTCTTTCCACTCCTGAATCGTCTGCTATTCGGCATCATTCAGAGATCCATGACCACCCGTGCCACCAGGACTCCTTTGCTATTTTGTCGTCTGCTTCTAATTCACTTGATTTAAAAATTTTAGAATCCCTTTTTATCAAGAAATTAAATCCAGAATTAAACGATAGCCTTTCCTCGATAAAATTACATACTTCCTAACCAACCAACACCTTTTTAACGCAACTACGGCACTAACTTAAGTTGTTTTTTCCTTTCTCTCCACTTGTCATTTGTAACTATTACCATCCAGGTCAGTCGTTTTTAAAAAAAAAATTAAATTTTTTAAAATTTTAAACTTAACATTTTTAAACTTTTAATTTTTGAAATTTAGTTAGTTTTATTTTTACATTTTTGTTTTATAATCTAGATAGTTTTTTTTTTTTTAACAGCTTTTTAACTTTTTTTTCTATTAGATTTTATTATTGTACAGTTTGACATTTGTATTTACTTTAGTTTTATGATTATTCTTTTAGATGCTTCTATTTAGTCACTGAAGATGGCCCTGAGTGGACCGAAACGTTTGGCCAATAAATGTTGAGAGTCGTATCTCTTGTTTTCATATTCATATTGAGGACAAGGTTCCCGAAGAACACTATCTTATATATATATATATATATATATATATACACACACACATGAAAATCACTTGAAGAAACGAATTTAATAATAATAATTATTATCCTTTTTTAAAGAAAATGTGGCTCCAGTAGGAGCCTTATTATAATGATGATGATACACGTTTACTTCTTTTCAGTTTTCTTTGGTAGAAGAACGGCTTGAATGTTGGGGAGCACACCTCCCTGAGCGATGGTGACCCCTGAAAGGAGTTTGTTTAACTCTTCATCGTTGCGGATTGCGAGCTGTAGATGACGTGGAATAATACGAGACTTCTTGTTATCCCGAGCGGCGTTTCCAGCCAATTCGAGAACTTCAGCAGCTACTAATATTCCATAACTGCAGCGAGGTAAACCGGAGCTCCAGCACCCACACGCTCAGCATAGTTTCCTTTTCTTAGAAGACGATGAATTCTACCGACGGGGAACTGAAGACCGGCTCTACTCGAGCGTGTTTTCGATTTTCCCTTAACTTTGCCACCCTTGCCACGACCAGACATATTGACGATGAAAGCGTTGCAGTTAAAAAGAGAAATAATTACCGAGAAGGCTCTTCCACTTTTTGGAAAATTTTTCTTACATATTCAACAATTGTACGGAGTTCGAACGTAATACACCAATAGTTATATAAGGCGGCGAAAATTGTCGCAGAAAGAAACGATTTGCATTTGAAAAGGAAATTTTTCAGAGATCGAGTTTTTGTTTTTTTTAATTTGTTTAAACGTTGCATCAGTCTTTGTATCATGGCTCCGAAGACGTCCGCAAAGGCGGCTAAGAAGGATGGCAAAGCGCAGAAGTCTATTTCTAAAGGAGATAAGAAGAAGAAGAGAAAGAGGAGGAAGGAGAGTTACAGTATCTACATCTACAAAGTTTTGAAACAAGTGCATCCAGACACTGGCATTTCTTCGAAGGCTATGTCGATCATGAATTCTTTCGTGAATGACATTTTCGAAAGAATCGCTGCCGAAGCTTCTCGTCTGGCTCACTACAACAAGAGGTCTACTATAACTTCCCGAGAGATCCAAACTGCCGTCAGGCTCCTGCTTCCTGGAGAGCTTGCTAAGCACGCTGTATCTGAAGGAACCAAAGCGGTTACTAAGTATACATCGTCTAAATAAGCGCCATGCGTTATTCCTCCTGTGAAGCAAATGTGAGAAGAACAGCGAAAAAATATGTATATATATATATAATATATATAATTATATATATATATCACACTTGCACAAACAAACTCGGCTCCATTTGGGGCCACATTTCTTTTGAAGAAAGAGATAATACAAATATTTAATTTCAAGCATTATTTATACCTATTATGATAATAATAATAATAATACGAAGGAAATTCATGATCAGATTCTAATTTTATATAGTGTATACTTCACAAATTTCATTTATTTCTACGATATGATGATGGAGAGAATGTTTCCAACTTTCATTATCCATCCCTAAAACCTACATACTGCAGCTCATTATAGTTTTCATTCATTTATCATGTTTTCTTTTTAAAGTGCATACTGATATATATATATTATATATATATACGAGTCACACACGCAAGCACGCATTATTCAAGCATTATTTATTCCTATTATGATGATAATAAAAAAATATGATGGAAATTCATGATCAGATTCTATTTTTATATAGTGTTTTAGGGAGGCACTCCAAAGAAAAATTGAAACCATTTTCTTGTATACTTCACAAATTTCATTTATTTCTACGATATGATGATGTCGGAGAGAAATGTTTCCAACTCTCATTATCCATCCTAAAACCCACATACTGCATGCATATAACAAAGCAGGTCATTATAATTTTCATTTTATTTATCGTGTATTCTTTTTAACATGCATACGGAATATATATATAATATACACACACACACGAGTCACATGCACACGCACGCACGCCACGCAAAAAAAAAAAAAAAAAAAAAAAAAAAAAAAAGAGTTGAATCCAGCCTCCTTTTATTCCTAAACCAATCAAGAGCATCATGCAACAAAAGCAGTTACCAGATTCCTACGTCAGTCATCACAACTTGGGTCAACCGGCCAATCAAGGGTCAGGTCGAGGGGGACGGGGCGTTGTTGTTAAAAAAATAGGTGGGGCCGGCCACAAAATTACAAAGTTACCACATATATAATTATATTGTCCATAAATAATATAATAATAATAATAATAATGTACAATACCGTAATACTCAGGACTTTTTATACTACATCATATTCGTTTACAGTAACAGTATATATATATTATATATATATATATATATATATATATATATATATATATATATATATTGTAAAATTAGTAATATCTTGAAATCCCTGAAATTTTCACTAATTTTGGCTAATTACTGTTTCAATCAGGAATCTCACTAAGTTTTACATGATATTTTCAGTTTTAGGAACTGTAAAAACTTTAATAAAAATACATTTTTCTAGTGCATTTTTATACACTAATTTAAAAAAAATAACATTCTTTTTGGGATAAACAAAAAACAATTGGACCTATTATGTTTCATGGCCTGCTCTCGATTTTCCTACGAAATTGCAAACAAGGGTTTCCTTCAGAAACCTAACCTAACCTAACCTAACCTAAACTGACCTAACCCTACCTAACCTAACCTGGCCTCACCTAACCTAACCTAACCTAACCCGACTTAATCGAGTTTATTATACTATTGTTTTTTGCAAGATATATATCGCACTAATTCTTGTCATTTTTTGTGAATTTGTATGTATAGTGTAAGCGCCACACCAGCTCAGACTTATTCAAAAAGATGTTGGAGTGTATTACGTTGTTTCAGTAAATAAATTTATTCAATATCCAATAACATTTTTCTTTATCATTTCTCAAGAAAACCGATTGCAGAAACAAAATCAGGGTCATCGACTGCCCTTGTTTGCAATTTCGTAGGAAAATCGAGAGCAGTCCATGGAACATACTAGCCCCAAACAATTATAGTAATTTCGGTTCAAAGTACTAATTAAAGTGTACCGTACGAATATATATATTATATATATATATATATATATATATATATATATATATATATATATCTTCTAGGAAGATTAAATCCACAATAGTCCGAATAAGTAATGGTAAATGACAAATACTATAGTTTTTTCTTTTTCATGATGCTAGCCCGACGTTGTCTAGCATCATGAAAAAGAAAAAAACTACAGTATTTGTCATTTACCATTATTTATTCGGACTATAGTGGATTTAATCTTCATAGAAAAGTTACTTGTTCCATGCACGGTCTGTGTGTATTATAAAAAAATCTCAGGGAACCATTCTGAGTTCATTTCCATATATAAATATATATATATTATATATATATATATATAAAATGAACTAAAAAAACCGTTTCAATTAATTATATACGAAAACGATTTGTTTCTGAATGTTCTTAAGTATCATTATATATATATATATATATAATATATATATATATATATATATATATATATATATATAATATATATATAAGTGTGTGTGTGTGTATGTTATTGTGTGTGTGTGGTCTTGAAATTATTTAAATTATTTAAATAAGGAACTTCATTTGTGATTAGTGCTATCATATAGATGAATTTCAACATAAATGAGAAACAAAAAAGACTGTCAAGAATAAATTCACAATTACAGTCGTACAAATAGTAACATCAAATAGTAACCTCACTGGTAATCCTTTAAGGTTTTAATTTTTAATTTTTTATTATTTTTACTTCTCTGTTTATTGTATATATATGTATGTATGTATGTATGTATGTATTGTATATGATATATGTATATATATAT
>JAJOZX010014254.1:0-80211 GCA_023014485.1 Bathynomus jamesi
TACGAGTCTGGTACTTGAATTTGGATTACCCTTAGCGAGAAAAGCTTCAGGAGGTCAGTAACATAACTAATCAGGAAACGATCATCGATCAACTTAATAAGGTTAGGAGGGTATATCCACTCTGACGAGGCATCAACAGTCAACACCAACCGAAGGCTGAAACAAAAGTGAGAGGGCTACAAACGTCACGAAAACCTTCTCATGTTCCAAGAGGAATGAATCAACCTTCGGCCTCTTCCTCACAAAAGCCGATGAAACCACCGCCCATATGCTTCAAATGCGAGAAATCGGGGCATATTGCGAAGCAATGTCGAAGCGCCGCGTATTGTGGGGTATGTTGCAAACAGGGTCACCGAAGACAGAGCGTGGACCATGCAAAAATGCTCCTCCAACCTTAAAACCTTCGAGCTCTATGAATGAACAGCCGTCGGTACGACCCACGAGACCTTCCACAGGGGAGCAAAGATGGACGCAGTTTAGTGGTAACTACCAGTTTTTTCAATCCTCAAGGAGCCAGTGTTTGTTAAAAGTAGGAAATAAACGTATCATCTTGGTAGAATGTGATGAGATCGACGTAAGGAATGCTGCTTCACAGCTTTCGCTCTCAACAACTGCCGAATGAAATCTGAGCCGGACTTTCCGGATAAGCATTGCCGATTATCCATTTTTAGGATAGCCTTTGGGGAATCTGGAATGAACCCCCTTTCAAGAAAGTTCACTCGACTTAGCCATATAAAGAGTAGGGATATAGATCTTAGGGATTTAAATACTTCGGATAAATTCCTGTCTGAAAGGAATCTGCACATACGTAGTGTTAGTACTAGGGCGAAAAAAGGTGGGATATCTTCATCTCTGCCATTGTATCCTTCATCCACTTTGGACGGATAGTCCTTACCTGTTCGTCATATCCAAGCCATGAATTAAGACTTGCTTGTCGATGTTGCAGTCTTTGGGAAGGATTCACTGTTTTTTTAGTACTTGTTTTGTCATTTCTCTTTAATCCTTATTTAGGGAAGATTACTTTTTCCGTTTTCAAAGGGAGATGATTCTCTGCCTAATTTTGGTATTACTCATACAAGTGCCAGAAGTGAACCCAGACCTGCTCCGCCATCGGAATATACTTATTTATCCGGTTAGTTCTTGCGACACACAATATACACTGGATGTTCCCAGTATGACGAGCGAAATTCCCCAGAGTGAAACTGGCCAAACTTTTATGGGGGGGGGGGGGGGGGGGGGGCTTTGTGATGAGACTGTTCCAAATAAAATCTTTAATCAAACCATTCTTGCTCTTCTTGGATGAGTAATAGCACTATAATGCTGTTTCACTATTAAGGCATCTCCCCTTTGAGATTTCTGAAACTCGTTTGTGCCCAAGGAACATGGTGCGAGCTCCGCATATGACACTTTGTTTCATCGTCTTGATGAGTGTCTTTCGCAAACCAAGTCGACAACGCACACGTGACGATTGGAAGAGTATTACCACCTTCACTTCCCACCAAAAGGCGTGATGTATCGCTACATCTTCCTTCAGAACATGTCCATTCGATTCCTTTCCTTATAATTAGGGTCGCCCTCAAAAAAGTTCATAACTTCTTTGTGAAAATATTTGTCATTAAAAAGTAATAAATGGTTGTTTATTTCATAAATGTTTTTTCTTTTTTTTAAAACTTTTTTGAACTTTCAAGTGTTGTTTACCAACTTTTTTTTAATTTTTGGATCTGTTTTAGAGACTTTTTTGAGGACTTTACTTAAAATCAGAAGGTTTGGCAATCGAACTTTGCAGTGTTACTTTCGTCACCAACAAAAGTCTCTCTTCCTTCGTCTAATAAACGCGAGTCTCATCTTTCTCCTTTTTCCCTTTCGGTTCTTCAAGTTAATCAGTGGCTTGAAAATTTCGCCAGTGACCACATTTCTCCCCATGAAGTAAATGTTCCTTTCTGTCACCATAAACTAATTCGTGTGAACGCCCATGTTCGACATTCAGCGGAAATCTTCGTCTCTCTCATTTCAGCAATTGTTTAAAGCCCTATTCTAATCATTATCATCTCGCAACCCGATGAGGGACACTACTACACGTAATTTACCCATCTTTTAGGCAATATCCTTACATTCATGCAGTACCCACCCACCTCCAAAAAGCGCAAAAGACACGAATTGGTTGATGTCAGAGGCAAGTAGCCCATAGTATTGCCTTCCAAGTACACTTTTTTTTTCATTTTACCAGTTTTTTTTACCCGAAACACCCATTATTTCATGCACACAATTATCATTCCCAGTGCTCAATACATCCGTACAGATCGTATACACAGCTTCACCTCGTCCAAGGCCAGTCAACTTAACCCTTGCAGAAATCGTACCAATTTCACCCAGGGACCTTATCCTTTTCAATCTTCACCGCTGAAGATTTTGATCAAAATTGCGTCTGAACCGAAAGTGTACGCTCAGGGTAAAATCTACTCCAAAGTATATGTAGAACAAAAGAGATCAGACTTAAATAGTGTCAGTTAATTATAAGTGTTTTAATTAGTGCATAAGTGTTGACTTTACTATAACATTTTTTAAGTGGTTTGTATAGTATAATTAATATAATGCATATTCTATTCATTTATTTCGCAAACATCACATACTACTTCCTTCAAAAAGACTGTTCATTACTTCCTCAGTTCCTATCAAAGTAAACTATTTTTAGTTTATAATTTTTGTAACTAAGAGTTATCCTCACCTCGTAAAGTTAGGTTTGGAAATCCCGCCAGTTCCGCTCTCGGATGGGAGCCATGTGGGAAAGAGTTCCACAAGAAATTTTGTTTAAAATTTAAAATCGCTGGACATCTGCACAAACTAATTATATTTTTATAATACAATTCTTTTGTTGTTTTGTGGATAAGTTACCTAAATCATATAATTTTATGCACTCTAAATTTGTCTCGATCCTCTTGATCTAGGGTTGCAAGATTTTTCAAATGTCCATGCGGAACAAAATTGAAACTAGATTTCTTCAACGGTTACAACAAACAAAATTAGAAAAATTTTATTACAATAATATTTACCAATTAAACATCATGAATAAATTGAAATTATTATACATAATATTGAAATTCTAAATCAATTCATCCCTAAAAAAAATTTGCTTAAAAAATATTTTTTGCGGGACATTTTGAACGCGGGATTTTTGGATCAAATGCGGAACTGTCCCATAAAATACGGGACGTCTGGCAACCCTATCTTGATCTGTAACAGAGTTCATAAATTTCCTCAAAAGCTGCATTAAACCCTATTTAATAATTAGGCTGCAGACATCTGGTATCTTTTTAGTCAGCCTAAAGTTTACCAACGTTGCCAAACTTATAAACTCTGTACAGCACTATCTGAAATCAAAATGTTTCATCTAGTTAATATTTATATGAGCTTCTATATGACTGAATTTCTAACTAATGTGTTAAAACCTTTCATTTTATTAAAATATGTATGTAGTTATAAAACGCAAATAGTAAAGGTGGCACCGATGGGTACGGAGGAGACAGCCAGTCACTCGCTGTCAGATCCTCTGTTGTGAAAGTTGTTTCATGGACCAATTGTAATTAAGTAAGAATATTGCTTTCCTTTAGTTCTGTTTGTGGTAATTTGTGTGAATAAATTCAACTTAACACTTGAATCGTTGTCATTATCCTTCCACAGAATTAATGCTTTTTTATCTCTTTCGACGTACCGAGAAGAGGTTCGCCATTTGATCACTCAAAAGAAGAATTCGTCGCCATTACGTAGATGATTCAAACACCCAACCAGAAGGAAGGAAAATTCTAATGGTATAAGCATAGGCGTAGGGCCCCGATTTTGTCCGGGGGGGGGGGGGGGGGCAAGTTTGCCATAAAAAAATAAGCAAACCCGAAAATCGACTTTTAACCCATATTTTTTACTAAACACTATTTGTAGGTATACACGATTGTACAAAGGCTGAGTACCAAACAAGTTACAACAATGGAGTAAGTTGTAAAAGTTGTAACTGGTTATATCAAATGGGGTACTTAAATATTGCTGTTTTGCGACAGGTTTTCCTTTCTATAAGCATATATCGCATGGTTCAAGATCTGAAGACATACATTTCAAGCAAAGAGATGATATCCGATATGAAAATCAAAAAGTTTCGGGTGAAATCGTGGTGACAAAATATGTGTACTGGGCTTTTGCCCAAATTTTTGGGTGTAATTGATCCCGAAAAAATTCAGTCGGTCCGAGTTTGGGAGTTCAATTGACCCCCCCTCCCGCCTCCTACGCCTATGGGTATAAGCTGCTTCTGTCGGGGCAGATAAGCGATATAAAGAGTAACCATAAAAAAGAACCCAAAACGAAGACCGGATCTTACATATGTTGCAGCCATGTCTGAAACCAGGCAGTCATTTCAAGTAATTATGTATCACTAACGTAACAAAAAGTAACGTGGTTGGTTAACTTAGCTTAGCGATGCGTAATTACGAGAAATGACTGGTTTTACAGGACAGGAATATAGTGACAGGAATATATATAACTGGTTAACCTTGGTTTTGTTTCCGCCGGAAATGTTCAATTGTTCATTCTGGCGAAGGTCAAGCTTGTTGCTCCACTATATATATATATATATATATATATATATATATATATATATTATATTATATATATATGGTCGTGTTTGAAAAAAATGGAACGAACATCAAGCGCTTCGAGAAGTTGGCTCAAATTGCGCAACTGCAGCTCGATTCCTTCGTGATACCCAGATCACGCGAGGTCTTCACCGCTTTGGTGGTGGATGTCTCCTTCCTGAAAGAATCCTGACAAATGGATGAATCTGACTCCTTCAAGGATGGCAGGAAGAAGGTGGACGGCTTGAAAGTAGTCAATGACTGCGCGGAGAGGAAAGTAGCCTCGATCACCGACGAAGGAGAGCCAGCAGTACCTTCTTCAGGTGGTTGAGAACCATCGCTGGAGGGCCTAGATCCACGAAAGGCCACGTTGATGGGCACCACCGAAACTAGGCAACAATAAGTAAACTATTGGCATGTTGTGAGATCCCCTTTTAAGGGAATAATACTTACTTTTAGTAGGGGGGTGGGGAGGAACCTAGGAGCCAGAGCGCGTGGCTGGGGCCCGAAGTGCCATATAGGAAACCTTGAAGTCATATATTCGAATTGCCACTGGCGGGCAGGCGAGTAGGGTTTTTTAACTATAACTATCTATTTTTCCCTGAAGAGATATTTGAATATCCAAAGGCCTTGCCTTGTGGATGTAACACATTAATTTCACATGTTTAATTGTGAAATTCATCATAATTATATATATATATATATATATATACATATATAAACTGATATACTATACATTGAATCTCTGGAGTAATTAGTTATTTGCTCATGTTTTGAAATAGCAATTTCTGTAGTGACTGCGTTTTGTAATTCATTATCTTCTACTTCCATATATATACAGAGTGTCCCAAAACAACGTATACATTTTTAAAAATTTATAACAGGAGAACCCACTAACAGATTCAGATGATTTTTATTTCTTTTATAGCCTATACCTAAGGAGATACAAAATCGAAATTGTTAACAGCCTGGCTAGCCTAAGGAGATACAAAATCGAAATTAGTAATAGCCTTGCATGCCTACAGTAAACATGGAAAATGGAAGTGTGCGCTTATCATTTGAGCAACGAAAATGGATACTAAGTCGTATTTTAAAGTTGAGAAGATATCAAAGGTTCACAACAGTGAGAGACAATTTTGGAACTAATCCTCCAACTCGACTTACCATTTCACGTATCTGTGAGAAATTTGAAGTATACGGTTACTGTGCATGATGTGTACAAGCAAGCGACTGGGCGTCCAAAGACATCAACAGATGCTAACTCTTCTGATGAAGTGCTACAGGTATTCAACCGATCACAAGAAAATCTGTGAGACAATGTGCTCGTGAAACAGGGAAAAGTAAGACAAGTGTCCACAGAATTATGAGAATGCTAAATGGAAATCTTACATCCCGAGATTATTACATGCCTTGAATGAGGATGATCCGGATCGCAGAATCCAGTTTTGCGAATGGTTTCGAGTAAAAAACACAGAAGATGGCCAATTTGCGGACAAAATTGTGTGGTATGATGAGGCTACATTTAAGTTGAATGGTATAATTAATCGTCATAATTGCACATACTGGTCACAAGAAAATCCACACATTATGTGGAACGACATGTAAATTTACCGGTATAACTGTCTGGTGTGGTTTTTTCTTCCAAAGGTTTGGTTGGTCCATTCTTTTTCGATGGTCAGTTACCGGCCATAGCTACCTCAACATGCTTCGGGGAAAAGGTTTTCCTGCAATTCTACAGTTATACAGAGATGAGGACATTTACTTTCAACAAGATGGAGCACCTCCTCATTACCATCAGGATGTCAGGAACTACCTTGATGAAACATTTCATTATCGGTGGATCGGACGACGAGTAGTATCGAGTATCCACACACGTTCACCAGATTTGAACCCACTTGACTTTTTTTATGGGTCATTTGAAAATGAAGTATACAGTAGAAGACCTACATCACTTGAACAAATACAGAGCACAGTTGAAGAAGCGTGTAGAAATATCCCTACAAACATTTTTGTTGAAGTCTGCCAATCAGTGAATCAAAGAGCGCAGTGGTGCATTGATGTCAATGGTCGACATTTCGAACACTTACGTGTTTAAAACAAATTAAACTATCTATTATTTCGAAGTTGTATATTTTACCTATAAAAAGAAATAAAAATCATCTGAATCCGTTAGTGGGTTCGCCTGTTATAAGTTTTTTAAAAATGTATACGTTGTTTTGGGACACTCTGTATATATATATATATATATATATATATATATATATATGGAGAGAGAGAGAGAGAGAGAGAGAGAGAGAGAGAGAGAGAGAGATACTTTGAACCGAATCCATTGTATGCTTGATTAACTTGTAGAATGGAAATCAGATCGTAATTCAATTACGAAATACGAAAGTTCGTCGGTTCAAAGATAAATTTTGAGACGTTTGTATTTAACGCGAGTGAAGTAACAAAAGCCATGAAGAGACGACAAGTTTTTATCGTACGCGAGTTCGTTTTTTTGCATTTTTGTTTCCTCACGAAATTCGGCTCACTCACTCGTATAACGATATTTGTTTTGGATGGGTGGGGGGGGAAGAGAGGGTATAGGGGAGAGATGCGGGGGATATCCTGGCACTGGCATGCCAATTGGCACTTTTAATTCTTTTTTTTAATGCAGTTACTATTTTGTTATAGTACGAGTTTGTATCGTCTGTTCGTGGTTTCTGGCTTGGAAATTTCTTCATACTGTCCGTACGTCTGTATATCTATCTGTACGTCTGTATATCTGTACGTCTGTATATCTGTATGTCGAGGGTAAATAAAACGTTTCAAAGTAACCTTTTAAGGAATCTATTTCTTCTTCGTGAAATCCAATTAAAAGATGAAAAGAACAAATAATACCCAAATAGAATATAAGAATCTACGTTTCATTTATCGTTTAAAAAAAAATAAAAAAAATAAATTTGTTATATGAAAATATTTCATCTCGACTTTTGTAAATGATAATTGCGTGGTCTTTCTAAGCATTGCATCGTACGATGACGTTTTGATGCTTTATTCGGAAAGAAGAGACCGTTGTTGCTCGCTGCTTCTCCACTGAAATTGATATTATTACGCTTAATAAACCTCTGAAAGTGTCTTTCACCCCTGAATATTAAGGACGAATCACGTACAGTTTCGGGGGGTGGGGAGGGGCGCAGTTGGTTAAGGAGCATTTTTAAAAGCATAAAAAAATTACTAATTGGTAATATTTTGGTTTTCTTTCGACAGTTTATTTCTTTTGATGACACTAATAAAATTTTAATAACAAAACGTAATCATTATTGATTAGAAATTTGTATGCTTTTGTAGAAATTTTTTAAGTGTTTAAGCGAACTCTTTTCCGTACTGTAGGTTTGTATATAAAATTTTCACTAGTTAGTTATAGTCGGGATAAAACTGCTACTAACTACAATATGTATAGCTAATTCATAACTGTGCGTATGTATTAATTGGTTGACATGAGTGACTGCCCTTATTTGATTTTAATAATTGGTCGTAGAATTCTATATCTTGGGACTACGAAGTAGCGTAAAAGTTTTTTGACCATTTGGTGAAGGAGGGAAATTGTGTGATGGGACGTTTTCACAAATTCCTAGCTGCCAAAACATTAATGACACATGCCCCGTAGGTAGGTTAGACCATGTTAAATTCAGCTATAGGTAGGGATGCGACTTTTTTTTTTCGAGGGCGAGGAGGATCTTTTTTAGCATTTTTCGTAAAAAAAATAAATTTAAATGTTGCCAAACAGTAATTTTATTTAAAACATCAATCTAAAACTGATCAAAGAGTACATAAATCAGATCACCTGAAGATCAGGGCCCCCATCCTTCTTTAGTTAGCCTTATAAGGGTAACTAACGAAAATATTACGACCTAACCTAACCAATCGTTAGGCCAACTGTACGCTCTTGACGATTGGTTAGGTTACGTCGTGATATTTTCGTTAGTTAGCCTTATAAAGCTAACTAAAGAAGGCTGGGAGCCCTGACCTTCAGGTGATCCCATAAATCTTCTCTTGCCATATTTTAGAGTCATAGAGTAACTCTTCCTGTTTAATATTAAGACTAATTTATTAGGATTAATTCTTAATATATATATATTAACAAGACCCCTAAAATTAAATTAAAATGCGATTACATAATAAACCATCCTAAAAAAGGTCAAATAATGCGAACAACCTCTTTTGGCTATTTCCTACGACCATATTAACTCGAGTCGATAATAGGCAAGAGTAATTTACTAGTTTAATTTATGACATATTAATCACGTACGAAGAAGTATCGTAATGTAACTTATCATATGATTGAAATTTTGATTATGGCATACTTTCCCGTCCTTAATAACTCTTAACTGTTAAAAATGTAGATGAAACTTTTAGATAATCTCTGGGCAGAGATCACCAAGAAACGGACAACGGTCTGGATTTTATACGACCCGCAGGGAATAAACCCATACTCTGATATTTTTTTTTTTATGTTGGGGGCTCAATGATGCCATTTTTCTTTTTTCTTTTTAATATAAATTTTGAAAAGGTTGTGTAGTGTGTAAAGATGCGTGGTGTATGTGTAGTGAGGAATAGAGGGAGAAGTATGTGTTTGGGAGTATGATGGACTGCTCACAGGGTAAATGACACGGAAAAAGATCAGCTAAGGAGGACAGTGACAGGAGAAACGGGAGTTCCAACACTCCCTGTCTCCTATCTAATCCTGATTATAGGATTTACTTCAAAATCTGACATATCAGAAAGGTCCAAATCAAATTCTTATCTTTTTTCTGTAAAGTTTAAATTTAGTTTTCATTTGGGAGATTAAAAAGGGGGATGGGGGGGGGGGTTCAAGTTGATTTCGATAAAATCATGCCGGCGACATTACGAAAACACTCCGCAAAAAAAAAAGTGTAAGTAGCGGACTTTGGAAGACTTACAGAAACTGCTGTAGCGTTAGCGTCAAAATGTGTTCGTTTCCTATCGTTTTGTTTGGGCCAAAACCGTACCTTTCGACTGCGCTGAGTTTTGTTAAGTCTCTATAAATGTATCGCAGTGTTCAATTAACCTAACCTAATCTAATCTTTACCAATACAGAAGTAATAGGATGCCTTTTTCATTTGACCCAAACAAAACAATGTAAAACCAACATACTCGTACTTCGGGTCATAAGTAGGGTTGCCCGATTTCCCGACTCTCTCCAATCCCGGGAAAGCGGGAGCGTAATCGACGAATCCCGGGATCCCGGGAAATTCCCGGGAAAGCATTGAAAATTGTCTCAGTCCAATATTAAATTTGACTGTTAATTGTATTCTTTTACCTTGCTAAGAATTAATATTTGAGCCAGAGTTAAGGATAAAAAAAAAATTATGTAGATAGCTCCTTTTACTAGAAAACTAAAATTAACTCTCTTACTTATAAAAAATCTTTTTAATCATAAAAAAAACAATTTTAATCTCTTTATTTAACAAAAATTACTTTTTTACTTAATTCACAAAGAAAATAGAGAACTACTTATAATATTGCCTCAAGAAACAAATGTTGTCGATGGTTTCGTCATTTAATCTCGATCTCGTTTGGTAACAAAGAGTCCTAGAGCAGAAAAGGCTCTTTCTACTTCTACTGAAGTAGGGGGAATAGTTTTTAAAGCAAAGAAAAGTTTATTTAGATTTTCTGTTCGATCCCCAGTAATTTCAAAAATGTTGAAGTTATTTTGTAATGTTTTTCATTGTAATAGTGAGTAATTTGTGAGTTACTTCCTGCAGCCTTGTTTATAGCTGCATTCATTCTTTCCAAAAGAGAATGTGATTCTGTTGGTTCATTGCATGTAGATGATGGTGTTTTCGTTTGATTTAGATCTAATTCGAAATGGGATAGCTCCTCAGGAGATTCATCTGAAGAAGGAATGAACATTCTTTCAAATAATTTCTTTGCAGTATTCTGGAGAGAACTTTTTGATGGCAAAGTTAGATAAGGATCAGCAACTTCCCAATTTAAAGGGCTATTCAGATATTTCAGTAAACCAATTAGATTTTTATTTCTTCGCTGTTCAATTCTTTTTACGACAGAATCTTTGAGGGTAAAAGAAAATGTTGTCTTGAGAAGATAATTCTTCTACAATGAAAGCAAATATGCCTTCTGCAGATAGCAATGTAGCATCTCTTCGGCCTAATTTTTCAACTGCAATTTGAAGTGGTTTCAATGATGATACGACATCATTTATAGCACTAAATTCTTTTTCTGAAAAATCAAGTTGTTCCTTTATATCTATCATCGCTTTTGCAATACATCTCTTGAGAGACGTAAATCTCTCTAGCATTTCAACCAAACTATTCCATCTTGTCTGAATATCAAGTATTAACTGTAATTCATGGCCATGTTCTTCTCGAATATATTTTTGCAATATTTCATTTTTTGTTGGCGATTTCCTAAAAATTTTGAGTTTTTCTTACCTTTTTAATGACATTGGCAATACAAAAAATAGTACGGGAATTCCCGGGAAATGTTATGAAATCCCGGGAATAACCGCTCGCGATTTTGTCGGGATTTCCCGGGATTTCCCGACCCGGGATTCCCGGAAGGGCAACCCTAGTCATAAGTCAAATTTTGGAGCAAACGCTACATCCCAACAGAAACACCTAAATGAATCACGGAGAAAATTAATTGGTGGCCCCTGCTTTATACGTACGGCCTAGAACCTAACATTAATTAATATAAAATCTTTTAAATTTTTACATGTATGCTGGATACTGTCTTTGTTTTTACAACACCTACAACACAATGAAAACTTGTTGGATCACCTGAAGATCCATCACCCCAGTCTTTTTTAGTTAGCTTTATAAGGCTAACAGGAAAATATCACGACTTAATCTAACCAATCGTTAGGTCAACTGTACGCCCTTGACGAGTGGTTAGGTTAGGTCGTGATATTTTCGTTAGTTAGCCTTATAAAGCTAACTAAAAAAGGCTGGGGTGACGGATCTTCAGATGATCCAACTTGTTTATACATTTGATTTTAAATATACGATAAAATCCTGAAAACAGTTATTAACCCTTTCCTTCAAAGTACATGTTTCCTTAATCCCCACCCAAAAAAAAAGATATATTGTTATTCAGAATTAAATATTTTAGTATCTAGTCATTTAACTCTCACGCTTTGGGGTTCCCTTTCCGACAAATAAACACCTTTATTATTATTATAAATATTTATGAGAAACATTTGTAGAAACATTGCATTGTACGAGGACCACTCAATATATTTTGCCCCACCTTTTTTTTTCTTTCCAAGTTTCCTTGTAAGTTCCAGAAATTTTGTACACAAGTAGTTACATACCTTTTTTACAAATTTTTATTTTTCCACATAGTCTCCATCTTTTTCTACGGCTTTCTTCCACCTCGGAACAAGGGCCTTTAGTCCTTGCTGGTAAAAGTCGGCTGGATTCCTCTGGAGCCACCTCTTTACCTCCTCAACAACCTAGGTCATCGTCACTCTGAAACTTTCTTCCTCGAATAGCATCCTTCATTGGCCCAAACAAATGGAAGTCTGAAGGTGCCAGATCTGGGCTGTATGGATGGTGGGGTACTGGGGTAACACAGTCAAGCGCATTTTTGTGATGGCCTCTCTTGTTTGCAAACTGTTGTGTGGTCTTGCGTTATCGTACAAAAGAAGGACGTGTTCCAGTTTTCTCTCCGGTCGAACTCGCTTTATACGTCTCTGGAGTCTCTGAAGGGTAGCAATATATGCCTTTCAGTCGACTGTTTGTCCTTTCTTCATAATGTCCACCAGAATCACCCCTTTCATGTCCCAGAAGATGGTGACCATAACCTTTCCTGGAGAGGGAGCCATTTTGAACTTTTTCTTGCGTGGGGAGTCTGCGTTATGCCACTCCATAGATTGGCGTTTTGTTTCAGGTTCAAAGTAGTGTACCCAAGTCTCATCCCCAGTCAAAATTCGTGAAAGGAAGTCATCCCCTTCTGTCTCGTATCGAACCAACGACTCAGAAGCAATTTCTTTTCTTTGGGCTTTGTGATCTTGTCAGTTGGCGAGGAATAAATCGAGAACACACTTTTGAGTATCCCAGTTGCTGAATTATCGTATTCACACTTCCTTCACTAATTCCTAGCTCCAGTAATAGCTCCTTGTATGTGACGCGCCGATTTGATCGAATGATGATGTTAGCACGTTGCACAGTGTGAGCTGTCACAGCCGATGCCGGGCGACCGCTGCGTCGCTCATCATCGAGGCTGGCTGTCCCTCTCTCTGATGATCTCACACGTTTAGACCAGTGTCCAACTGTGCTTCGATCAACAACAGCATCTCCGTAAACGTTTTGTAAACGTTTGTGAATATTTCCAACTGTTTCCTTCTCTGCGGTTAAGAACTCGATAAAAGCTCTCTGTTTACGACGTACATCACTGTCGGACGCCATTTTCGAAACTGCATTAAGCATCGGTTTTATACAAGGGCGTTTAAAAGCGGTTTTATACAAGGAGGGGAGGTTCAAACTAGAAAAATCCGGTTATGTGAAGCGCAGAAAGTTCAAACTTATGGCCCAAAAGACATTTCAGCCCTATGGCCTATTATTTAGCTAAGAAAAAAGGGTGGGGCAAAATATATTGAGTGCCCCTAGTAGTATAATTTATCTTATTATTTCCTGTGTAACTGTAGGACTCAACGCGAGAGAAAAGGGCTAAGCTTACGCTGTAGCCTGTAGGTCTTAAGTTTAATTGAAAGAAAATCTATTTTATATATTTAAACTAAACATACTGAATATCATTTTGCTTTTTACAATATAGATCATAAAACTTACTAGAACTATATAATTATTTTTTTATGTAAACGGAATTATCGATTGAAAAAAGTTGTTGTTTTTCCTTTTTCAAAAGAAAACAGCGAAGAAAAATAAACTTTTTTTTTAGCAAGTTATATATTAGGTTAAGGGTGTATAAATCAAAATGACCTGTCGGGAATTGGTTACAGTAGACGACCGATTCTACGCGCAATTACTTTACGCCGTTCTGTTCTACGAGGGAAAAAAATTGAAATGATTAACATATTCCAGACGTTAAAGTAAGTAGGGAAATTCAACCAACTTCGCTCATAGAGCAACCAATCAGAACCTAGTTATGATGCCGCTAGCCAATGAAAACAAAGATAAGGCGTATGGAGTGTTTGGCGGCATCGGATGATGCCGCCAGCCGATCACAGCACGAGTTAGAACGCGGAAAGACGGAAAGGAAGTGTCACGTGGTATCCTTCACGCGCAGTATCCACTATGACATCTTCTTGATAAGTTCTATGCAGTCTGCTATTCTCTGTTCTACACCCGCATCATGTCTTCCAAAAGGCCCTTCTACATCTCCTGAAGGCTATCAACAAGCCAAGAAGAAAGGAAGCTACTCCAATGAGTTTAAGCTGGATGTCTGTGAGCATCTGAAGAAGGACGAAATTCAGACATAAATAGCTCGCCAGAACCTAGTCAATGAATCGACCATTCGCACAATCAAGAGACAAAAGGAAAGCATAAGAAAGTCGATAACGGAGAAGAGCCGAGGAACATGATGACGACGTAGCAACGCCTCCAGCCGAGATGCCTTTGTCAGTAATTAAGAAGTTTGTAGAGTGCATGAATTCTGGCATTGAAATTGCTGACAGTAACCTCAATTTCGAACGGTCATCAGAGGCTATCCTTCACATGAAGAAAGCCCGTGAAGTTTGCCTGAAAGACATCGAGTCTCGGTCGTTCAGTTTAATTTGAAAAATTCGCTGTGGTCCCTCAGCTTCATTATTTTTATTCAAGTGTACAGTACTAGTACTGTACTCGTAAAAGTGTACAGTACTTGTGATAAAAAGAAGGAATTTGGGTTTTTTATTTAGTATTATTAGGGTACAGTTACCAACGGTCGCGCGCATCAGTCCTAATGTCGCGCATTTGACTTAAAAAACTCCCCACAAAATACTGTTACAGTGAAGGAAATATTTATTATTTCCTTCACTATAACAGTATTTTGGGGAGAGTTTTTTTTAAGTCAAATGCGCGACATTAGGACCGATGGGCGACCATCGGCAACTTTACCCTATTTACTAATTCATCATCTTGGAATGTATCTATTTTTCCCATAAGATGTTAATAAAATTCTACGCGGTCCAAACCTATTCGAGATCTCCAGAAACGTATCCCCGAGAAGAATCAGTCGTCTACCGTATACATCCTCACTGTGGAGGTAACTTATATACTCATAAAAATGTGGAAACCAAAAATTAATTTTAATATGAGCGTCGTTTAATAAACACAACGTTTTGGAATCTTTAAAAAAGTATATAAATTAAAAATTTCTTATCTCCCATCCCAACCAACATCATAAAGTCTTCGAAGTCAAGAAACAAAAGTAAAAACTCGCATAAAAATAATAAATTAAGCAATTAAAAAAAAAATGGGGTTCCATCCAGGTGGATTAAAAAAAAAAAATTCTCGACACTATGTTAAATACAACTTCGACTATACTATATAAGAAGAAATGCAAAGTTTGGGGTTTTGGAACAATGCAAAATTTTACGATTATATATATAACCTTTGGTAACCTTTGGTTATCTTCCGCCCGAATTGTTCATTCTGACGAAGGTCAAGCTTTTCACTCCACCTTAGACCTACAGTTTAACGTGGAATCCGAACCACGCCCCATCAGCAGCCCAGCGTCTTAACCACTAGGCCACCTAGGGTACCCATTTATCTACCAACCACTTTCTTTATTGTGTGGAAAGATGAACAGCTGGGTTTTGCTGCGCGCCGGCTGCCGTCGAGTCTCGAACCCGGGGCCGATGGATTTGTAATCAGCGACGCTAACCACTACACCACCGAGGCGCATCTGTACATAAGAATGATACTGAAGATATATATATATATATCGGTATAAAATATGATGATGTATTTTCGTATATATATATACACGCCTACACCAATTTTAGTATACACATTAAGGAAGAACGGGGGAAGGTTTTAATAACACACCCGCGCCTCTCAGTCACTCCCATGGGGTGTATTGAGAGGAAGCCCCCATAAACGGCTAGGGTAATCTGCATTTTAGTATATATTATATTATATATATATATAATATATAAAATACTATGATATTAGCCGTTATATCAATTTAGCAATAATGACATAAAGATTGTGCAAAAATAAAAAAAGGATCCCCTAAAAAAAATCGTTTTCTTATATACGAAAATTAATAGATAAACTTTACCGTCATTATCGACTTTGGATAAAAAAGAAAAAAAAAACAACTATATAATCTATAAAGGAGGGAAAAGATGTTTTTATCGCAAAGTTAAGCTAACAATAATATAATCGCTGAAAATAAAATTAATTAATATTTATTAATAAAATACATATTACAATTTTTGCTGTGACATCAAAAGGTTTAGGCTTTACTGGGCTCTCATATGAATTAACAATAATTGATATAATTAGACAATAAATTGAAATAACTGTAAAATCATTAAAGTCACTGTTAAAATATTTTTTTTTATTTATATTTATAAATTTATTTATAAATATGCATATTACAATGTTAAAATGTTAATTAACATGTTGGGATATCCCAAAAGTCCCAATCTATTTCTTGTACGGAGTGAACGAAAAATAGATTGGGGACTCTTGGGATACTTTGTGTGTGTGTGATATATATATAGTGTGTGTGTGTGTATATATATTAGTGATGTATGTCGCATCCGCATCTGCGGGGTGCGGATGTGTACTATTTAGTGTATAATGCAGACTATCCAGTGTTGGGCAAAACTGCAAGAAGATATCTTGGCTGTCCTCCAAGCAGTATTCCCATTGAGCAACTATTTAGTGGGGCTGACCTTATTTATGATGAAAAACGAAATCAGCTGAAAGGAGACAAGTAAGAAAATTTGCTATTTTTGAAGCCCAATTTGCCCCTCATTCAGTTCAAATACTGAAACTTGCGCAGCCTTCATTTGATCTTTAATGTAACTGGCAATGTCTGTTGTGTATTTGTTGTTCATGCTACAATACACAACAATGTCATAAGCACACTACTTTCCAAAGGGTGGTGGTTGGGGAAAGTGGTTGGTGGGATGCAAGACGAGTTGGGTCCTCGACTCCTCGTCCCGCATCCTGGTAACACACAGTTGTGTGGCGAAAACTCGTCCAAAAAGAGAAGAGTGTATGTAAAAAAATTATAATTACAAAATAATAATATCTAATATTTATAACTAACCAAAAAATCGAAAGTCAATCAATAAATTAAGTATGAATTTAAACTATCAAGCTGACAAATTTATGCAGGAACATCCGCATCCACATCCTTCCTGCATTTTACATCCGCATCCGCGGATGTCTGAAATCTGACATCCGATACATCACTAATATATATATATATTGTCTATGTTGATATTATTACAAAGCACACACTGAAATTTATCTTTTAAAAATTGTAATATTAAAAAAATTCGTTTCAGAATTAAAAAAGAAATTGGCAAAATAAATTGGTTTAAACCCAAGTAATTTTGGTCTCTTTGACTCGGCAAAATAAATGGCTTTGTTTGAGGACAACTTTCGTCTCTTTCTCTCTCTTACACACACACACACGAGAGAGGAGAGAGAGAGAGAGAGAGAGAGAGAGACTAAAGATTATGGTATGCTCAGTTCAGAGTATTTTTTTCGTTTCACCATACAAAAAGGAGGCCTACAAAAAGGTCGTTCCTAATTAGGTTTTGTTCCTCCTCTTCACTCACTATTTCTTTCTACTCTTTTTTCCAGTGGAAGGGTGATTGAGAGGGAAAAGCATCGAGTAATCCTTCCATAGAAAATGTTCTTGCTCATTTTTAAAAAAATGTACATTTATTATTCACTCTTAATTCAGTCCATCGTCCCATTAATTTACTTTAGGTCCTGAGTAAGATGGATGATTGATTCTCTCTCTCTCTCTCTCTCTCTCTCTCTCTCTCTCTCTCTCTCTCTCTCTCTCTCTCTCTCTCTCTCTCTCTCTCTCTCTCTCTCTCTCTCCTTTGTAATTTGCTAGTCTCACGTTCAGTTATTTGGAATCGACGTAATTTATGTTTTTTTAAGAAGTCTCAGACACAAATTGGGATAATAAAGCATGATTGTGTTACACAAAACACAAATTGAATCAGGTAAAATCCCGAGGCTACACACCAAGCAGCGAACCCAAATCCAAAATTCAGTTAGAGAAAATGGCCAGTTTGTGTAAAGAATTTTTTATATATATAAACAATAAATATGATATACACATTTTATTTATATATATATATATATAGCGTGGATAAATAATTAAAGGGTCCACATCATGAATCATAAGTTTTAACAATCTATTCTTCTTCACATACTCATAAAATACGTACACAGTGTGTGTGTGTGTGTGTGTCGTGTAGACCAAACGAACAATACACTGCGTCGTATAGACGTACGCATGCGCGTTCCAACACACACACACACAGCTTTGTGATAGTCGTTTAAAATCTTTAACAGACAAAAACATGAGCGCCAAAGCTTCAAACTATTTTGATGGAAAGCGATGATCTTAAGTCTGGGATTTAATTCAACTTGGTTTAACAATGAGAAACTAACTTATTTATTTTTACTTACACCTCTCGAAATACTGGAAAAGGTACTCTATGTATTCTTAGAGAAAGAGTTTTACGATATTCACAAAGCGTAAAGTTGTAATGACTCGAGTTTTGTTTACATTTTCAAGTAGACAAGTTTGTTACGATCGTCAAAAGGAAGGGGGGATTCAGCTGCGATGTCTCTTTCCAAATATATTCTACAATAACATTAAACTTACGAGTAAATATGACTACATAATTTCTTTAATCTATGTTAAAATGTAATGTTAACCTTTGAAACAACCAACCAAATAAAAAGAAAAGTGTATATGTATGTATATATATATTCACTCAAAAGTACGTTTAGTAAACGCGATAGTAAAATTCAAATTTTAAACTAATAAAATTAGTCCTATATTAATAATTCAATAAACTTAAAATGATCAGTGGCAAAAACAAAAAACAAACTAGTAAAACTATCCTTTCAAATCATAATTTTAATTTAACGTAAAAAAATTATATTAAAAAAAAAAAAAAACAAAAAAACCCACTTTTTTTTTTTCGTAAGATTTAGTTTACTTTTTAAATCCGAGACAAGAGCATTTATTTCATATAATTTTTTTCCGGCCCTCAGTGTATAATAATATATATATATATATACACACAAAGATTCATTTGAAATATGATCTGCAAAAGGATACGAATCTACACAGTCCACCGAGTTAATTATTCCTCCATCGCTTCTAAACAGATTAAATCCGCAATTTCTTGCAAGCACGATTATAAATGAACTCTCGTCATACTTTTAGGCCCTAGTAACACCAAATCTCCATTGTTTGCGTAAATAATGATCAGCATTGAGGAGAGCCAGCAGAAACTGGCACGGCGTTCTGGCTAACTAAGACGGTTGATTGCGCTAACTCCCCCATATTATTATTAGAAGTACCATGGGATTCGAACCCCCGATCTCAATGGCTTGACTTCGCTTATAAGGAGATTGTGTTATACCCAGTGAGCTACGGACGCCGCCGAGAAACAATGTATGATAACATGGACGAGCAAGAACGAAGACGAGTTAACTCTTATATATCGAGTAACGCATGGAATCAAAGCTTATAAATTAACTTATATAAAATCAATTATTAACACTGAATACGATAGCGAAATGTTAACTTGGACCCTGGATGTTTAAAAAATAGTTAAATTAAACATTACGTTATTTTCGGATAAGTTTAGCCTATATATGACCCATAACTAAACTCGTACAGTCACAAAATATGAATAATTATGCGTTAATATCATATATATTTGTACGTACGTGTTCCAGGTTCAGTTTAGATCATATAACATCGTGGGGGTTCCTAAATTTAATTTTGAATCTCGTGCCATGAGTAATATGCAAAATACTTCATAGGTATTCATATGAGGTAACGTTTCTCTACTTTTGAAATGACGGTCGCTTTTGATCCGCAAATTAAGATTTGAAGTTACTCATACCATAACTCAAACTATAGGAGGAGATTGTAGACATCAACGACCATGGAGGTACTCCGGGAGGGATGTTAGACAGGAGACAGGGAGTGCTGGAACTCCCGTTTCTCCTGTCACTGTCCTCCTTAGCTGATCTTTTTCTGTGTCTCATCTCCTCATCTCTTCTCCCTCTATTCTTCACAACACACGCGCGCATTTTACACACGACACAATCTTTCCAAATGTATATAGAAAAAAAAATAGCGTCGTGAGCCTAGAGACCTTGATTTTGGCTCTTTCTCAAAAGGGGGGCATTTTTGCGGACACCCGCCCTTGGCCCCTCACTTATGCATAGAAAAATAGGGCCTATATGAACGCTGCAGATTTCCTTTAGCTTATCTAAATATGACTGTACTGACATTAATCAGAATGAAAACATTGAAACTTATTTACTTCGGGATTTATGGAATCCAGGCACACCTATCTCAAGGTTATAGAAGATAAGTTTGGCATAGAGCCAACCCGCATCAACGGCTAAATTATGCTATCAAAGCAGGCAAAGAGGATGCAATTAAAACAAAATTCCACAAACAACGGCTTCTTTTGCTTATTTCCTTTTTTATTAATTGGGTTTTGGTATTTTCACTTTGTAGAATTACCAGTTTCATTGTACAGGGTATTCACAATGTCTTGTCACCCTAGTAAAATAATAACCGATTTTAGTTTTTTCTTTCAGACCCATTTGAAATGTGAAATAGCAGCAACTATACGATTGAACAACGCATATTGGCTAGTAGGCCCTACCTGGGTCTCAAGAACGAAATTCAGTTAGCATTTTCCTAGGGTGACAAGACATTGTGGACACCCTGTACATACATCCATTATTAACTAAGAAGCAGCAGCTATATAATTTGATCTATATCATATGATAATTCCAAGTGTACTCATACTGGTAAATGAAGACGAATTAAGCAAATTGCATAACTGTTATATTCATTAGTAATAACAACCACGTGAGCAATTCTAACAACGCATTTTTTAACATGTTTTTAACTGGCTTAAGAATAAAATATTAACAACTATAAGCGTATATATATATACATATAAGGAGAAAACATTTAATTGATATCTGAGGCCACCATCTGATGCAATCATACTGAATGAAATTTCAAAGTACTGTACAGTTTGGGGAAAAAAGTTCGTCTACAAACAAAATTTCTAAAGAAGGCATAAAAAGTTAGTAATTGGTAAAAACCCGCTTTTCTTTCTATATTTTATTCTTTTTATTGACACGGATTTAAAATTTTTATTTCCTGACAATTCCCCCGCCCCCCAAAAGAAAGTACGCGTTAAAAAGTACTTACGGTAATTGCAGTACATAAAAATTGTCAGTCATGAAAAAACAGTAAATCAAATTTCCGAAAGAGGCTTCCATCCCATGTGGGTCTTCCATTACGATGAACCCAATAACTTTCGTCCAAAATGTTGTACGGGCGTCTAAGATTTATTGCCCATGCCTCTGTATCTTCTAATCCTGTTTTATGATTAACTACCGTACAACAGAACGTTTAAAGCCACGAATAAATAATAAATACACGCACAACAGATCTCTCACACTCCAATTTTATGACGTTTTCATCATTACAGGAAACAATTTTGAAAAGCAAATAGATTACCATAGAACGTGCGTGCGCACCAATTTTAAAATAATGTTGTGGTTGAAAACTATATACATAATATTGGGTTTTACTAACATAATAATACATCACACGTCATTGTATAATAGAATTTTATTGAAAGTGTGTGTGTGTGTGTGTGTGTGTTATCCAAGTTACTCAGAATTGTATAGTATATTTGAAGTTTAACACATAAAAATTATACATTAACTATGTGACACAGTTAGTGTGTAATTTTTATGTATTACACTTTAAATATACACAGACCATGTCTTACATCCTTGCATGGAAAAGTCATCGTATTTCGCTCTGGTTTCTGAGAAACTCAAAACACAAACTTCAAAAGATATTTAAGTGTAAGAAGGCGTACACACACACACACACACACACACACTATTTGATCATAAAAACATAACATTTCATATTTTTTTGCACATGAAGTTCAGAGTCTCTAGGGAATAAAACCACAATCTTTCGGCCTATACTAAGTTCTTCATCAGGTGCGCGAAGAAGACCTCAGAATAAGCCTAAAGCTCATGCTTCTACTGAATCCATTTTGTATTGTTTTTAAGTCTCAATTCAGCCCTTTTTTCAACATGGCGTATTAACATTAAACTTAATATAAACAGTTACAAAATATAAGCTTATACATAAATGCTTTTTCTCCCCCCATCACTCACGAACATATGCGTAGGCTATGTATGTTTCAGAATTAAAAATAGAAATCACATCTTTTGGACAGAATTTACAATTAACAATCAAGAATTTACATCTGACCAATGAAATTTGTATTTCAATTTTATAACAAGTACCTAGTCTAGCAGTAAGAAAAAAAACCACTGCAATGTCACTTGACAAAACTTATTCACCAGAAAGAGAGAAACGCGATTTTAACATACCTATTTAACCTAACCTATCCTAACTTAACCTAACCTAACCAACCTTAATCTAACCCACAATGACCTGTTGAATTTATATCGCGTCGATCAGAAGTCGTTAGCCCAATTTTCATCGGAATGACGTCATCTGATCAATATACATTTCCGGTAGACAAACAATGAAATGATCCAAGTGTTGATGTAAAAAAAAATATTTCAAACGTAAATTTGTTTAATTAAAAACAAGTTAAAATCTGGATTAATAATAAAATACTAATCAAATTTTAGGTTTAAACCTACATTACTCTATTGTTCATTTCTCGTGTCTAACCATAAGGTTTATGGGATCACCTGAAGATCAGGGCCGACAGCCTTTTTTAGTTAGCCTTATAAGGCTAACTAATGAAAATATCACGACTTAACCTAACCAGTCGTTAGGTCACTATACGCCCTTGACGATTGGTTAGGTTAAGTCGTGATATTTTCGTTAGTTAGCTTTATAAGGCTAACTAACGAAGGCTGGGGGCCCTGATCTTCAGGTGATCCGTTTTTTGTACTGTATTCATAACATAGCGATAATAATGACTTTATATATATTTCATATCTTAAATTAAAATTAATTATAGGCCTAGTGTATTTCCACTACTAGTTCGTTTCTGTATTAACCATAATTTAAACGTGACTTTCAATATCATGTATTTTATCTGAATTAATTTGAGAGCCCAGTAAAGCCTAAAGCTTTTCGTGTTCAAATAAAATAAAATTAGTTGATAATTATTTATTTGATGTAAAAATTATTTTAACAAAAATTGTGCCATTTATTTTATAAATAAAAAAATATTTAATCAAGTTAGTGTAGGTTAGATTAAGTTAGGCTAGGTTAGGTTAGGATAGGCTTAAGCTAATTCTGTTTTAGTGTTGATGATATGTTCCACCGACCAAAGGGAGTAAGAGTCCATTTTAATCATGTCAACATTGTAATTAATAACACTGTGCAACAATGTTTTTGTTTATGTTGATTTTTCGATCTTTTCTATATGTTTCGGCCACGCTGATTACAGATTTGGCATCGGTTTTGCTCGGAAAACTATAGTTTTTATGATATGGTCAAATTTAGAAATCTTACTTTTTCGCCATTTTTAAGGCATTTTTCTGATAGCAAAAGTAATTTCAAGTGCAAAATTTAAAATGTCCCCAAAACGGGTTTATTAGTAATATTTTTATTGGTTAAGGCCCATTATTAAATATTTGTACACATTTGGTTTCTTATTTCTGTTTATAAAATATTTTTTTGTATTTTTCAGATATTTGAATTAGATTTATATGGTGATGGCTACCAGTAGGCCCTGCAGACACTCTGCAGATTCATTTTGTTATGTTTGCGGCCATTACATCAGTCCAAAGTAAAGCACAAAATTGACACAGGAATAAAGTTTTGTACAGCCAATCACGCTTACTTTGGCATGCCCATGGGCGATTAAGATAAATCATGGGCACCTCAATTTTGCTGTGGAAGCTGCCGTTCCACATTAGAAGGATGGCTGCGAGGTACCAGAAAAGGCATGCCATTTGCTATTCCTCGCATTTGGAGGGAGCAAACCAATCACCACGATGATTGCTACTTCTGCATGGTAAACATTTCACTCTGCAAGAGGGGTAAAGGTCGAAAAAATGTCCTATATCCAAATATCCCATCTTCTATTGCCCCAGTCCCCCACAATGAAGATTCACCCGTTCCATGCCCACCCACCATGGCCACCATGGAGGAAATAGAAGAAACGCCTTTAATATCCTCCGATGAAGATGAAGATGCTGACTTCGAGGCAAGCTCCAATACGTCACCCCATTTCCCCAACCAGAAAGACATAGACGACCTAGTCAGGGATATGAACCTTACGAAAACCAATGCAGAAATTATGACGTCCCGCCTTAAAGAGTGGAATCTTTTAAACCCAAATGTCAAGATCTCTTTCTACAGGAATAGGCATTTGCGATACGCTTCTTTCTACTCCTGTTTTGCATAGAGCTCTTTTTGCTACTGCTGTGATGTGAATGGCCTTTTTGCTGAGATAAGAATTGAATACAGCCCTGCTGATTGGCGTTTGTTTATTGACAGTTCAACTAGAAGTTTAAAAGGCGTCCTACTACATAATGGAAACATGTTTCCATCTATTCCTGTGGCTCATTCGATTGAACTGAAAGAAGAATATGAAAATTTAAAGCAGTTGCTAGACAAAATAAACTACAGTGAACATAGATGGGATGTATGTGGAGACTTCAAAATGCTAGGATTCCTGCTTGGACTACAGGGCGGTTACACTAAATATTCGTGTTTCCTCTGCCTTTGGGACAGCAGAGTAGATGGTGGGCATTTTGTCAGAAAGGAATGGCCCGTGAGAAATGAGCTTAATTTAGGCAAACACAATGTTCTTAACGAAGCCCTTATTCCAACAGACAAAATTTTGCTACCCCCGCTGCATATCAAGCTTGGTCTTACTAAGCAATTCATCAAAGCTTTGGATGCTGAAATTGATGCTCTATCATATCCGTTCAATGTTTCCCAATCTTTCTGAAGCTAAAATCAAGGGAAGCATATTTGTTGGACCTCAAGTCAGACGCATGTTAGCATCTAAAGAGATAGAAGAAAAAATGATAGCTCTTGAAAAAAATGCTTGGCAGTCATTTCGGCTTGTAGTCCATGGATTTTTAGGTAACAAGAAGAACGACAACTACAAAGAGCTAGTAGAAAATCTACTCAAACACTTTCAAAGGTTAGGTTGTAGAATGTCCCTGAAGTTACATTATCTGGACTCGCATTTAGAATTCTTCAGACCAAATTTGAGGGATGTAAGTGAAGAACATGGTGAACGTTTTCACCAAGATATCCAAACCATGGAGAGGAGCTATCAGGGAAAATGGGACGAAGCTATGATGGACGACTATATCTGGTGTTTAATACGAGATAATCTACGGGACTACAAGAGAAAAAGTCGCTCAAATGTACATTTTTAAGCATTATCCGTTTAGATTTGTGAGCATATTTGGGTGCATTATATATACATTATATATACATTATATATCTTTAAATATGAAATATATTTATTTTCGTTTCCTTTTCTTCATTGTGATTTTGCTCTCTGATAAGCCTCTAGGTACAAAAAATAGATTATGGTTTTCAGAATAAACGAGTTTTCACGAGAAAACTAATACGATTTTTTAATTCAGCGCACCCAAAAACAAAGACACCAAAAAAATAAGATAAGCACAAATTTTCCAAAATTTTGTTATACAGGGTGTCCCATAAGTCCGGCATCATAGGAAAAATAATAAAAAAAGGCAAAACAAAAGCTTTTATTTACAGAACGTGCTCAGTATGTCCACCACTGTTTTCAATACACAAATTCAGACGTGATACCCAGTCAGCAAGCACACGGTGAATGATGTCAGGAGTAATGGTGTTACATGCCCCAATAATGCGCTGCCGCAAATGTTCAACACTCCTAATTTTCTCTGCGTATACCAGCGCTTTCAAGTGGCCCCCGAGATAAAAATCTAGTGGCGTGAAATCCGGGCTTCTGGCTGGCCATTCCACAGGCCCTCGACGTCCTATCCAATGATCAGGGAATTGTTGGTACAGGTATTCCCTTACTTGGGTGCTGTAATGTGCAGGAGCGCCGTCTTGCTGGAACCATGTTGGGAAATTTCCTTCTTCGTTCAAGACACTGGGAAATGCTTCTTCCTTGAGCATACGTAGGTAGGTGCCTCCAGTGACATGTTCATCAAAAAAGAGGGGGCCTATGATGCGATCCTTCCAAATGCCACACCATACCATCACCCGAGATGCACAGGTCTTGTTCCTTTGAAAAGCTATACCAGTGAGGGTTGTTTTGGGACCAGTAGCGGGTGTTCTGTCGATTTACCTCACCATTTCCATAAAAAACAGCCTCGTCACTGAACAGAATGGTGGACGAGAAATTGGCATCCCGAGCATAAGAAAAATCTGAATTATGGTTTGTAGAAATAGAAAAATATGAATTTCTCCTATGATACTGGACTTATGGGACACCCTGTATAGTGTAATTCGCGTTATTCACCTGTGGTACAGTTCATTAAAAAAAATTATGTCGTGGAATGCCATGTTTTTTGCTGGTATTGACTGGTATACGAAAAAAGAATTTTCAAGCCAAGACTTTGGGCATCGACTGTACATAAGCCTAAATTTTGCGCCAGGTGATTCACTTCAATATATTTTACATTTAATTTATTTTTAGTTTGGAAAAACAAAAAGTGACAATATAATCACCAACCACGACGGATAAACCGGGGACCCTCTTCAACATACCTATTTTTAGAATGAAAAAACATTTATATCCTTCCGACGTAACCGGATATTCATACAATATCCGGTTAAGAAATTAAAAAACCCACTTCAGCTCTTAAACCAAGTTCCAGTTCAACCACGCTATATAGTATTTATGAGGATTAAAAAAGAATAATTCTCTCCTTCATCAAATCCCTCAAATGGTTCAAATGGGATACTGCTGAAGAGATGGTCTTAGTCACAGGCAGATCCTGAACACTTATTTGAGAGAGAGAGAGAGAGAGAGAGAGAGAGAGAGAGAGAGAGAGAGAGAGAGAGAGAGAGTCTTCTATATGTTAAAGACCTCAAATGGTATAACCGTTATTTGCAATTGTTGGTAATAAAGAGAATTAATTTGCCTATTAAAAAAGACGTCATAAATCCATCGTAGATTCTCGCTATAAGTATAAGAAATACGTTCCCCGCAAATAGGCTCATTGGAATCAACGGTTTAATACGAAGATGAAATCAGCCCCCACAAAAGTGTGATTATTTCATTCGCGTGGGATAATCATAAGCGAGGGCCAGAAACTGGTACAGCGATTAGGTCAGACGAATGCGGTTTATTGCGCTAACTCCTGAATTATCATCATAAGCATTATCGGCAGTCGACCCCCACCCCCCCAACCGGTTGACCTCAATGTCTTCACTTTGCTTATAGTGAAACGGTGTTACTCGTTGCGCTATGGTCGCCGGTATCTGCACAAGATGGAAAAATTAAAAAAAAATTATTTTGGCGACCATTCAAGAATTATTATTTATAATAATAATTATTATTATTATTAATTATCAATAATAATACCACAAGGGTTAAATTTAGTATCGTATTTTTAATGTAGGCTTTTAATTCAGTATGCGAGTCTTTAAAAATAATAGAAGGTACGGTAATTTATTCCCACTTTCTCGATGTACCCTTACGAGAACATTACCCAAAAAGGGTAGAATAAGATATTTCTTTATATTTACTTCAACAGTTTCACTTGCCATGAAGAAGTTGTTTACACTGTAGCGAAACGTTGGTCTGTCTATTCATTTACACGCGTTAAAAAGGGGGGTTCACTTCCGGACTCGACACGCATACAGTTCCGATGTTCCTCGAATACAACACGCGTATATTGATTATTTCCATGTTAATTATGGTTAATGAAGGGCGCAAATACAATTCGCCTTATAGTGAACGAATTTATAGGGTTAAAATTAACGCTGGAACGGGACTAGTCCGGACCGCTATACTTTTCAATTTTTGCGAATACAGGGTGTTTCTAAAGTGAATCCGTCTCATTCGAATTGTTAGTCATCTTCAGCGTTTGTAGTAGTTTTCGATCGTACTGTAACTGTTGTCGATGCTTTACGCGAGAATGCTGAAGTTCATGAATGAAAACCAGAAGTTGGGATTATTATAAGCGGAAATAAAAATTTCGCTCTGACGTCAGCATACGTTTAATAAAGTGATGAATTAATTATAATCATACGTTCATTTTCCCGAACAACGAGTTGTAACAAGCACAGTATAGGGTGGAACCATACCGGAAAAACTACATTTACGCTACATAAAAAGCCTACCATATATTACTGAAATAATGACGCATTTAAAAGTTCATATACATATATATATATATATATGCTTGGCTACGTTACAAAACTGCGACATTTAACCTAATTAACCTAACCTAACCTTTAATATATCTCTTTTTTATGATATTTAATAATTTTAAATTTAAAAAATAAGTGAAATTACGGCGACAATGCTAATGTAGCTTCCCGAACGTTCATGTCGCTATGAGCTCGATGTATCCTAAGGCTAAACAATGTCATGGTTTCGTAAAGTATACACACACACACACACACTAAACACGCGCATGTTATTTGCTTATGGGTGACGGATGTTAAAGTGTTCGGGTGGGCAGGAACCCCAAGTGGGTCCCAATAATTCGGGTTCCACCCAAAAAATCGAATACTAAAATCTGACAAAATTCGATTTTTATTCCTCGATTCGACGAGACAAAATATAATGTTCGCCCATAATAATTCATCAATAATTGTCGAATGTTTACTAAGGAAGAAAAAATTTGTACTTATCAATTGTGGATTTAAGGGATTAAATCATTTATAGAATCAGTTTAAAGTTTAAACATTTATAAATATAAACTAGGAAATTTAATGGGAATCCAAAAATAAGAGTCGTACTTGGTCGTACAGTATGAATATATTTTGGGTATACTTTTCCGAATTTCTCTGAACTTCATTCAAATGAAAGTAAAAATTTGTTTAAATGTACGTGTTTTTAAACAAAATTTAAATTATAATAGTCATTAATTTGTAATCTCTCTCTCTCTCTCTCTCTTCCTCTCTCTCTCTCTCTCTCTCTCTCTCTCTCTCTCTCTCTCTCTCTCGTAAGAAAATACAATTTGCAATAACTGAATACAAAAGAGAGAAGTGAATCATAAGCGGCTTTCTATACCCGAGGGGTCAATTACCCCCGAAATTATTGTTATTGCCAAAATGAATTTCTTTCCCAGGGTTCATTATGGTTTTCCAAAAGGGAATTGAAGGAGACGACATGACTACAGTAAAGCCAGATTTTACTTTCACCATAGGCCTAATAAAAACCTTTCGCAATAAATTTGATTTCAACGATTGAAATGGGGCGAGATGATGAGAAAGTTGTCCTTCCTTGGCGAGGACGAGATAAAAATAGGAGTTACGAGGCAAAGAGGACGTATAAAGAAATCTTGGGGTCGGAGCCCTTAGGAGACACGCCCCAAAACTGGTCTTTTTAGATTTAGGGCACCCCTTTCAAACCCGGATCAATTTTTCCAACTCTTGCCATACGGGCGGTCCGTATATCAAGTGCTTCCTAACAGCATCCTCAATCATGGAAGATAAACAATTAAGCGCGTGTTTTATCCAGCACAAACCTTAAAAGGAAGTCCGCAGCGACATTTAAACTACAGGGTGTCCCAAAAAAACTATATACTCTTTATAGCATCATATATATGAGTATATAGTGTTTTTTGGGACACCCTGTATTTTGAGCGGTACCATACCATGACATCGACATAAAGTTCAAATAGACGCGCTTTATCTCAAATAAAGTTCAAATATGTAATGACTAAAAAGGAGAGAGTGAGTGAAGCTAATTAATTCGCTCGGTGCTAAGAATAAAAATTCCATTTTGCCAAATATCTTCTTTAAAATTTAGTTTAATTTTAAACATTTCTATTTTTTAGCTATAACTTCACCATTTATTCATGATATCCTCGTATGGCTCGGAAAAAAATTCGACAAGGAAAAACTTTCTAGAGAAACAAAAAATTACTAATTGGCAGTATTTGTTTTTTTTAGATATTTTATTCCTTTTGGCGACAATAATAATTTAAAAAAAAAAAAAAATCCAATCATTAATAATAATTTTTTTATTTTTTAAAATTTTATACTTGAAGAGGAAGGAACCTTTTACCGAAACTGTACAGAGGGTTGACAAAAGTAAATAGACACCACGATGATTGTCCTCAAAAACAAATGGCAAAGCTCACCAATGGAATTCCAGAATCTGTGTCAGTTTTACATATATACAAAGGGGAAAGCAACATCATTCTAAATACAGGGTGATATTTTTTTATTCGATTTATATATCACTTAGAAACGAAACATCACCTGATCGCTGCCCCGTTAGTTTCGTAATGGGGTTCAGTGTGGAAGAACCTGTATTTATCGTTGAGCGACACGTTAAGTGTCACCTAAATCGTGTCGGGTTAAGTTTCAGCGTCATTTTGGAGGCAGAAATAAATCATCGAGGTCAGTGATATGGAAGTTGGTGAGGCATACCCTGTATATGCGTACGACACATGCTGACGCCGATATACACACAATTTTTAAGTTTATATTTGATGCGTGTCTTGAGACAGCCATTTTTGCATGGTTCTCGAAGAAAAAAAAATCACCCTGTATATTAATTCAACAAATTTATTATTTATTCACTTTTATTATCAAATCTAAAAACTAGGGGGAACCCCCCCCAAGGTGTCTATTTACTTTTTGTCAACCTCTTTACACACACCACCATCAAAGGTTTCTCTAAAAATGGTTAAGAATTTCTATAACGTACTCGTAATGATTACAGCATAACGGAATATCATACAACGTACGTCGAAACGTCTGAACAAAAATAAAATGATACAGGGTGATAAAAAAAATATATACAAAAGTTTAATAATCTCATGTTTATGTATAGATTTTCAGTAAAACTTATCTGGCCCACGTTGCATATATAATTATATATTATATATATATAAAATCATATATTCAAAACAAATCCAAAGATGGATTTTATCTCTGTTGACATCTTTGGTGTTTATGTCTAACCTATAAAAGGATCAATACCTTATAGATTTATCATACAAGGTCATATACGGGTACATAAATTACAATATATGCCCCCGTACGTCACGAAATACCAGAATATCGTCTCAAAAACGGTATCAGCAATAATGCTTATGAGGACGAAAGTCCAAAGCTTTTACCAATAAATAATTTTTAAGATTTTCAGATTACCATGACTATTTCGCCTATACAATGTCGCTCAACCATCCAGATTGCCGATCACTCAAAGGATGAAACGAAGACAACTGTGATAAGGCAAGTCCCTCACCCTAGATTTTAAGCCGCAATACATTTACTGGTTTCTCATATGCCGGTACGTCACGTACTATATATATATCACCATTACGTGAAATATATTTATTTTACTATCTTCATCATACGTTTTCGAAGAAATGCACGCATTGACTATCAACAATGTCCGTCTGGATTCCATCAGGTTCGCTGACAAGGTTAAACTCGCAAGTTTTCTACGTCGCAAGCTAGGTTAGAACAAAGATAATGCGATCGTGATTTTTGGACCACCCTCTATATACATTTCCTCCTCCTTCAGGTTCTCTCCCTCTGTGATTTATTGGCTACTCGAGTTGAAAGAAATTTCCAAATTAAACACTTTTCTTGCACACTAATTTCATTCAGACTTCATTAAACGCTAATGATAAGAGAGCGTTGTACGTGTGTGGATAAAGCGAGCGTAGCGAGCTATTTCATGCAACAGTAAATTATTATACAGCAAATGAAACAGAGTGTTACAAAACTGCTTATGAATGTTTCTCATATACACTCGTAATGATCAGTTCCTGCAGTACCGTAATATTTTTATTACACTGAAACTCTTTTAAAGGCACTCTAACACAAATCACACACACACACATATATATATATATATATATACATTCAACTGCAAAGAACACGCAGTATAAATAACGTAAGAACGACGCTTGTATAGGAGATATTCCGCGCAAGACGAGAGAGAGAAAACGGAACAAATGAAAAAATGAAGTAACCACCTGGGAATCGAACCCGGATCTTCCGATTGCCGGTCAGACGCGATACCATTACACCATGGACTTCACTCTTCCAAATGCCGTAATTCTTCTACATACTCGCAGAAACCAATGCCCCAAGGGGGCACCTCCCGCATGCCGTAACATTATATACATTCAACTGCAAAGAACACGCAGTATAAATAACGTAAAGAACGACGCTTGTATAGGAGATATTCCGCGCAAGACGAGAGAGAGAAAACGGAACAAATGAAAAAATGAAGTAACCACCTGGGAATCGAACCCGGGATCTTCCGATTGCCGGTCAGACGCGATACCATTACACCATATATATATATATATTAGTGGTGGACTGGATGTCAGTTTTTCAATATCTGCGGATGCGGATCTTTAATTTCAATATCCGCGGATGCGGATATTTAGTTAATCTATCAATATAATATAGAATTATGAATATATGACATAATTTTTCAAATTTCGTGATATTACTATTATGGGAGGCAATGCATAAGAATTAAAATTAATATTAATGTTTTCATTATGATAAAAATAATAACTTTCTCAAGAGTTTCAGCCACAGAAAATTCAATGAAACAAGTTTAATTCAATTTTCTGTTACCACGTATTTATATTTTCAGGTTTATATATTTGTTTGTTCATTAATAATTAATACTTTACATGAAATGTGCATGACTGGGCCTTATAAGCTACTTTATAAGCTAATTTAATTGTAAATTGCATAATTTATTAGAGGTAATATCCGCATAACATCCTCAGTCAGAAGTGCGGATGCGGATGTTAAAAATGATGCGGATATCCGGTCCACCACTAATATATATAATACAGGGTGTTTCAAAAGTACGGCCCTATACGGGTTTCAGATTATTAATTTTTTTTCTGTTTCAGATAACCTCAAGTTCATAAGGATAATGATGGAATACACACCGCAAGAGAAGGTGGAGTTGGTGTTGTTACACGTTTTATAATTAATTAATTAATATCTTAAGAACAGGTTACTAATGTCCTCACATTCGTACACGACAGAATCCACACGTGAATGGCATAAGATGGCATGCAGTTTTTAAACATCTATTTTAATAACAGAAAAAAACAATAATATAGTAATTTGAAATCCCTATGGACCCGTACTTTTGAAACACCATATATTTTTTTTATATATATACATGCATGCACTTTTTGAGAAGGGCAGAAGGCAAGGGGAGAAAAACAATTAGGAACGTATGTACAGTATAAAGATCTTTATAAAAACGTGCCCTTTCGGCTTTTGTGACCTAATTTTAATGTGATATAAACTGTTCTTTTTCTAAACACACACACGGTAACTAAAAGGTTAATTAATAACTACATAAATCCAATATATCACAAAATTAATGTATAGGGTGTGTTTGTTGGATGCCTCCCTACCAAAAAAAAAATATATATATATAACTCAAACCCACAAGAAAAAGGAAAAACGATTTCAAGGCTTTTCGTGTATTGAACAGTACAGCCTTTTCAGGGAATCGTTCCTTTTCATTTCCTGAAAAGGTTGTACTGTTGAATACACCAAACGCTTTGAAATCGCTTTTCCTTTTTTCGTGTGGGTTTCTATCATTTAATTAGTTCACGTGTTTAATTATTAAATTCATTATCAATGCAATAAAAAATAAATTGTAAATGTAAAATAATTAATTGGTACAAAAAAAAATTTTTACTGCAGCTTGAAAGAAAAAATCAAAAGAAAAAATCAAAGAATATTAATGAGAGAAATACAGAAAAAAAAAAGAAGAGAGAAAAAATTAAACTTAAAAAAAAGTTCTCGGGAAAAAAAGAGTCAGAGAAACTAAAATCCTTGAGTTACCACAAATGAATTTTTAGTTAATATTGAGAGAACTTTATAGTTTTATATTAATAATAAAAAAAAAATTAATAAAATAGACTCTAATTAAGAGTCAATTACAGTTATTTTAAGGAGGTACTAAAATATGGACGAGAACTTCAAGTTCTATGATAGCCCCATAATGCCTCACCCCATTTATGTACAGACACATGTAAGAAGTAAATAGACAGCCCAGATTTTGCTGTAACAATTTGGCGTAAAAGATTCAACAATTCTGATCGTGTTGTTGGTTTTTTGGGCTTTTTACGTAAAGTCTTGTCTAGTATTGCCCACACGTGTTCTATGGGGTTCATGTCAGGGGACTGACTCGGCCAAGGAAGTCGTTTGATACCATTTCGCTCCTCCCATTCTTTCGTCTTTTTTGCAGTGTGGCATGGGGCTCCATCTTCCATGAACAGGCAGCTGTCTTTTTCAATTTGACCACTTGAGAATATTGGCATAAGTCCTTCTTCAAGGATAGAAATGTAGGAAACGAATATTAGTCATAATAATGGCAAAAAATTGATGCATACATTTTACCATAAAATTAAGGGTGTCTATTTACTTCTTGCATGACTGTAAATGTTTGCCATGATTTTTTTCTTTTCACAACAAATGGTAAAAAAAAAAAAAAAAAAAAAAATCCTTTACTTGACGCAGTGCTTCTTAACCGAGGTCTCTAAAGTGCGTCCTCGAGTTGAAAAATAATAATAATTATCATTCAAAATTTTTAATTTATTCAACGTACACAAATATCAAATCAAACCGAAACATTCAAAATTTATCCAGGAAGATCATTTTCGGACTATGTGGAGGTGAATGTACCCCAAGAGTCACCCGAGGCCGAGCAGAAACAAGGATGAATGGCCGGCAGAACCCTATCGGATACCAGCAGCTGGAAGCAAACTCAGAGCCTCACCACCCAGAGCCTGACAACTATTACCAAAGCTAATGGTCGCTCAGAACTTATTACGTGCATAAAAAAAACTATATTAGTTCAGACTAAAGTTTCGTAGTGCTCAGGGGTGAACTTTATGCTCAACAGTGGTAGACGCAAAACCTCAGGGGGGCCGCGAAACAGAAGAGGTTGGGAACCACTGACGCGTAACGTAAGACCCACTTTATTTTACACCAGTGATTCCAAAGAAAAAGCTGAAACTTGCGAGAAGGTTTATCTTTGGTCGTTAGACTGAAGCGGTATCGAAGAATGGAGCCAGGGGTCGTAGCTCAGTAAGCGAAGTGAAGACACCGATGTCGGGGGCTCCGTTCCCCATGATAGTGATTAATAATAATAATCCTGGCGTTAACGCAATAGGCGGTGTTTGTCTGGCCTGAGCGCTGCGCGAGTTTGTGGTCCTCTTCAGTGATTACCATCGAAGAATGAACAAATGAACATTGAAAATGTGGATTTGAACACTGGCCACAAAAAGAATAGAAAAGCGTTAACATTTAACTGAAAGAAAACGAAATTCTCTATTTTTTGCAGGGGAAATCGCTCAAAGATCTTTAAAATTCAAATATGTGAATTATTTCCTCAAAGCGATTACACCACATACTATTTTTAAACTGCGCTTTGCAAACTCTGATTCAATTCCGACAGTTTTAAATCTACATATACGAACCGTACATGGAGAAAAATCCTAGGTTTAACCGACTAAATATGGCAAACTCTTTGCACACTACACCAAATGGTTAATTCAACTACATATATACTATGGTTAATCCAGTTCTTCTATGGCTACATTGTTTAAGTTTCTATCAAAATAAGCATAGTAAGTGTAACTATAATGTACATCTGGATTAACCACATAGGAAAGTTGGATTAACTATTTGGTATAGGATGCAAATATTTAGTCATTTTTACAACAGATTTTCTCCGTGATAAACGTTTCTCAACCCCAGTTGTTGTAAGGTGTATTGCAAAAGTCCTATTTTCTTTTATAGGATTTTTTTAATAATATTTTTAAACAGCTATATTTTTCTAAAGAGAACTTAAATTTAGCACGATTTGTCCAAAATGAAAATTGGAAAAATCCGGTTCGTTCGTTGCAACGTCGTATTCCTATTTTTATCATTACGTCATTATCATCGTTGCCTTAAGTGTTCATGATGTCCGAAAAGGTCAAATCTCGTATCGTAAGCGCCGCATTTGTTTGCCGATGTCGTTCGCGACGTCAAACGTCAGTTCGGTAATTCTAAAATCGATGTCGATGTTTGCGCAATCCCATTAACAGGAAGTGGATAAGTGAAACTTTACAAATGTCTATGAACACTATTCACGGGTGGTCTGCCAAAAATCCTTAAATCCCGATGAAAAAACCAACCACAAAAACAACGACGACTTTTACAACAATCTTTTATCATGTTTTTGTTGTAAAATCATAAAAACTAAGGTACATTTACAAAACTGATAAAGTATGTACAATATTATACATATATATTATGTTCAATTAGACTGTACTTGCAGACCTTACCCAATTGATACGATGTTCACACTATGCCTTTTTCGTAATATTCCTGTTCCAAATGTCGCGTTTTGTGGGAAATCCGTTGGGAGTGTGAATACTTTTGAAACAACAGTTCTTCATTGTTGGTAGTTTTTTAGAAATTTCTCCTTCCTTTTCGACTGAAGGTGCCACCAGTTTCAGTAGTCGGGATACATTGAACCACACCTACTTTCAAGGCCCAGTGTATCCCGATTATTGGAACCGATGGTACGTTGAATCACGGATAACCATGGAACAAATTCCGGAACGAAACAGTTCCGAAGAACATATTGGTAAAAATTAGGCAAATCTCCTTACAGTATGAAATGACTCCAAACAAGTTTATTTATTTTTATCAACAAGTAACTCTGTTGATATGATTTTTTTTAAATGAATTCTAAATGACTGTAACCCGAGTATTCCATTAAACTCTGCAAAACCAGTGTGAACACCCAGCGCAAGTGGAATTGCTCTTTGAAAATAAAGAGAAATTCTACGAATGTAGTTCTAATTGGAACTTTTGTTCTTTATTTCAAGAACACCGTAAAATAGGATTATGGTTCCCAATTTTCTTCTGGCTCAAGGCACCCCAGTGAACATTTGTCCTTCTTTCTCGCGGCACCCCTGACTGGATTTTCGTCCCCCACAGTTCAACATCAAGTCCCCAAACCCCTTCCAACACCACGTAACGTCAAAGTGAACCTATGGACGTAATAAAAGGTGACTGTTTCATTTCAAATTTGCATATCTTCACTAACTTCTCAATTTTCAGCTACTTGTGTTTGTCATTTCACGAAATTTCGCGCACCACTAGAACACACCCGCGGAACTCCGGTTGTGAAACGCTGAAACAGAGTATAATCAACTTTTTTCCATAAGCTCAATTAAGAGAAACCGAATAAGATTAGGAAGAAATAGGAAGCGAGCTGGAACTCACGACACGGAACAACGAAACGCGATAAAACGCGGTAAAATTAACGGTCGTCGGGTGAATCAACTTTAACGCATCTTTAAAGCTTGATGTTTAATTAACTTGAATAACCTCGACATGCCCTCAAAACTTGGAAAAATTAACCCTCGCTTCATGCACGTATGGAAGAATACAATTTCTACCAAGAAGAAAAAAAAAAAAAACCTTTTGTGGCATCACCTGAAGACAAAATGAAAAACTGAAAACCAGAATGCGTCATATGGATTCCGTAAAACTCGAAATGAAAGTCTAGAATGAAAACTAGAGAAAACTAAATGAAATTCAACATTTAATTATAAGGAAACCATTCAAATTTTCCTTAATAAGCTTTCAATTCAAAATTTTTTAAGCAATTTGTACTCTCTCTCTCACACACACTATATCTATATCTATATATATATACATACATATATATATATAATATCTCCATATCCATCACGACACAGCATTACAACACATCTATCCATATATAGAAACATACGGAATGATGCCATTCTAAGATGAGCACAGGCAGTGAAGTATATCAGAAACGGTGGCACTCCATCATATAGCTCGTTGGCACAATTAGAGTTACGGCTTCCTAATTCCCATTTAATTAATCGGACTGTACTTTCTCATCCTAATTTAAAAAAAGTAATTTAAAAGAGGTTATTATAAATAAAGTTAATAAAAGCAATTTAATTTTTAAATGGAAACTCATTTTATGATATTTCCATTTTTGACGTGAGCGGATTATATATATATATAGAAAAAGAAAAATTTCTATTATATTTTTTTTATTAATTTTTATGATTAAATCCATTTAATCTCTCTAAAAAATGTAACAATCTTTATCAACTGTTTTGCTTTAATTCAATTATTAGTATTATTGTTATTATTATTATTATTACGTATAATAAATTTCTACAATACACAACTAAGTTAACAAAGAATTATTTAATGATAAAAACAACTGTTAAAACCAACAGGAGCGAATCTGCGCTATTATAGCCTTTATATCATAACGAAATAAAGTCGAATCTCCCTTCGAAGATACGGACGTTAACGTGACGTAGTAACAAAGATGGGCGCTCTGATCATTCCTCCGAAATCTGAGTGGTTAAAATATGGCTAATTTGACCTCCCAAGAGAAGACGCATTTTCGGCGGTCGGAAGTGAGATGCGGGTAAAAGGAAGTGGTGTAAATGGTCTGTAAAGGAGATACCTTGGTTTCGTATTTATGACAGAACTTGATCTTTTCCAATTATCATCATCCTTAGATTCTATTCCCAATTAATAATACGAGTGTTAGTTCGCAAAATGTCTTTATTTTAACTCGTAAACAAATACGCTTTGTTTGTTACGTTTTCATTTCAGAAAAGGTAAATATAATTAGTGAGAAGACACGTAAGCAAAAGTTGAAAAAAAAAAAAAAATTTCGAAATATTTACTTAGCCTTTATCTGGAGTAACTCATGCATGCGAGGCGAAGCAAAGTATATATAAAAGTATATTTCAAACAGAAAGCGGATTACAAATAATAATATATTGACATGAAAGTAAGACAGTTTGGATCGAGGTTTCCACCTGCCGTTCGAATTAATGAAAAAAATAAGGTGAAAATATCACTTTCTACATAGTTTTCTTCATTGAAATAAACTGAGAAAAGAAAAAAAAACCAAATTGGGTGGAGCGGTTAAAAAAGAAAAACCGCAGCAGATGTCTGTGTAAATCAAAGCAATATACCGGTATTTGCAGCAGCAGCAGCAGCAGCAGCGGCAGGCTGGACTGGAATAGTCTCAAGGTTTCGGCTTTGTTACATGTCCTGGTTTCGTTGAAGGATTAAATTCCTAATCCCGCTGCGTTGTTACAAAGGGCAAATGGACCCATGCAGGAATAAGGTTTTTAAAATGCATTAAATTTAAATGTTAACCTTCATACAACGATACAGAAAAAACTATTTAAGTTTTTATTATTATTAAAATATATATATATATATATATATATATATATATATATATATATATCAAAATTCATGTGGTTGCAGTTTGCGATATTTAAAATCGAGTTAATCCTATATATATATATATATAACTTGTCTGTACACATCTTCCTAACTTTAGAAGGTATGATGCGCACGAGTACAAAATTGGGCTTACTCAAATGAATGAGAAAATCAGAGTTACAAAGGAAATTCCACTCAGACTTTCCACTATTCAACTCTATTTCAGTCGAGTTTACGATGTCCGACGATCCTTCTCGTGGTCGGTAATTGGCCGTTCTGTTTATAGCTTTTTTTCCTACCAAATTCTCTCTCTCTCTCTTTTGAGATGTTTTCAAACGAGATTCTAACCGCCTCTAACATAATTTTAACCATGCACAACATCTCTCTTCATAACACACACACACACACACACACACACACACAAAAAAAATTGGATTACATTTAACTTCAAATGTCAAACTCAAACTTATTTAAAGTCCAAAATTTTGCCATATTTACAATCTGAGCAGAAGTACATAAACTCAAAGTCAGATGATTGCATAATTCACCGATTTAAATAGCAACAGCTTTTTACAGCATTTAATGAACGTAAAAAGTAAGTTTTTCCAAAAGATTAATTACACGATAATTGAAATTAACTTTATTTCCTTCAAACATTTCGAGAAAAATGGAAAACTTCTGAAAAGCAAATGCGGGGCATTTTTTTTTCTTTTTTGTTCTGTTAAAATGATAATTGTTGTAAAAGAAAAAAGAAGGTTACTAAATGGGAAGAAAGTCTGCAAATTACACAATACTGTGTGTGTGTGTGTGTGCTACGTCATGGCCGATGTCGTAACACCGCTTCCCGGAGATCAGCAAAGTTAAGCGGCATTGGGTCTGGGTAGTAGTTGGATGGGAGACCGTTCTCTGCGCCCAGATTATGTAGCGACCCGTGGTTCGGATCCCACGTAAAGCTGTAGGTCCCCTCCGTCATATGACCTTAGATGTTGCGAAGGAGGTTAAACAACCCCAATAAAAAAAAATATATATATATATTAAATATAGATAGGTAGGTGGTTTAATCAGGAGGTAGGGTAAAGCTTCTTTTGAGATCCGTGTATCTTTTGAATGGTAACAAAAGATGAGTAGACCCCAACAGAGACTTTAACACAAAAAAAAAGCAAGGAAAAATATAATAACAGCAGCATCCACTTTCTTTCCAAAAAAAAATAAAAAAAAGAATGACGATTTTGTTTAGTTACCCCTGCACTTCCCCCTCCATAACCCCCTAGCTTCACTGTCGGTCCCCACTACCCTTAAATTCTTTATTCACACCTCCCACTGTTTTATAGAACAGGGATTCTACAAGTTTTATTTGTTTTCTGTTGCCATAGAAGTCATAGTCATTTCATTTTAGGATTTTTGTTCCATATTTCACTATTTTATGACAATTTAATAATAATAATAATATTAATAATAATAATTTCAGTATTAAAACCTTATTGTATTTTATAGCTAATAATAGTAAAATCCTTAAGTTACATCTGCAGGCGCCTGCACGCACGCACATACTGTATATGCATATCTACATCTATACTGTACAATCAAGACTGTTTAACTCATCCAAAATGGAGCCATGCGATGATGCCAATTGGTACGGGGCGCAAAACCTTGCTTTGTGTTCTGTGGTCCAAATAATTTTTCCATTCATTCGTCGCCCTCGTAAATCTTCTAAACTGCATCACACCGACATTCAAGGACGAACTATTCACTCGCGCTTCCATACACAAAGGTCGTTTCGACCGTGTGTACTGCGCAGATTCATATCGTGATGGTTAGGATTTACTTTTTCATCTAAACCTTTATATGTGTGTGTGTGTGTGTGTGTGTGTGCAGGATTGCAGGTACGGTTGCCTTCGGTAAAAGCACTTTAATAAAAGGGCGAATGCTATTATGCTACCGAGCAACGTCTTCTCTGCTTCCCAAAACGACGGTTGCCCCGCCCCTAGAATGTCCTTTTTCACACGATGCAATTTTTATAGTTGTTATACTGGAATTTTCGCAGTCATTACTACAATATATATATATATATAGCTAGAGGTGGGGCCACTAGTTTGACCTTCGTGTGAAGACCGACCGACGCACAAAACTACTATGAGGCATATATATATAAGTTGTACAGCTTTGTAAAAAAAATTCGCCAAAATACAAAATCTAAACAAAAAAAAATTACTTATCAGTGCTGTAATGATTTGAGTTCAGTTTTTTAAATTCAATTACGGTCATTATTACCAATTGGAAATTTGTTGATGCATTTTCAAATGTCTAGACGAACTTTTTCCTGCAGTCTACCAAAAAAGTCACGTGCAGAAGAGAACTTTATATATAGGCTTCGCGAATGAGCTCTGCTTAAGAAAAACTGACCAAGTAACACGTACTGAATATAAAGGCCATTTTAATGGACTACAGGACGATAAATTTTAGCCATATGACGATGGTAATTAAACTAAAATTTTTATTAAAATCTTTACCAACTAAAATATGAATGATTTATAATTACTATACACAATAAATATATAAACAGTCTCTTAAATACGATGATATTCTTATAAACGGCTTCTTTAAAGCCTATATTATCACTGAACGTGTTTACGAATATTTTGCAACATCTTTTGAAATTCTCATATATATATATATATATATACTGTATGCTTCTACTTGTCAAAAGGTGTGAGTTGGGCTGCACTTGAAAATGCACATCGCTTAAAAAATTTCCTTCTTTATATATTTCAATCACTAGGTTTAAAGCAATCTACTTCAATTCTCTTTTTTACTGCGTTTAACTATATTAACACGCTTACAAGCGCATTTGAGAGGTTTGTGGTATAGTATACTGAAAGAGAGAGAGAGAGAGAGAGAGAGTACAGTGTGTAAACTATACGAATATTTGAGCTAGGCTTACATTGAACCTACACACAGTTTACAAATATACGTATAACTTCATTGTTCTGTCACTTTCAGTTTAAAAAAATCATATATCCTAATACATATACTATAATTCCCATCAACTTTAATTAAATGCAACACACTTATATTACTAATACCTCAAACATATTTACTTCATACTTATAACGTCAAATGAATGTCATAAAACGGCACCAAAGCTCTACAATGAGTCTAGAATTGTAGATTCTAGATCTAGAACATCACTGACACCTCGTCTTTCTTATTTCACCAAATGTAAGCATTTGAGGCTATGCTATATAACGCTCCCTTCTTTGTAAGACTTATGAAGCAGCCCCTTCACACTCTTGTACCTTCTCATGCTCGAAATGAGTTATCTAAATGCAACCTTAAAAGGTCACTTAACAAACACTGGTCTCATTATTTCTCAATTCAAATTTATTATAATCTTTGTCCTCGTAATTTAAGAACTAGGCCCCAAATTTAATTCGATATTTTCTCTCAATACTCGATGCAACACACACACAAAGAAATATATATATATATATATATATATATATATATAATATATATATATATGGTATGTAAACAAGCACAAAACGTATGAAAAGACATCTGGTTAAGTAAATATAAACCTAGGCCTAAGTTTCAATTTGTTAAACGAATTGAAACATTTTTGAGGGTTTAAAAGCTTTATTAATTATAATAAAAGCAGGATTTACTTACTCTGTTGATGACATTTGACTACTGGTCATTCTTTCCTTCAATGTTTATAATGTAATTCCATATATTATGGATCCTTTTATTACGTATGGATACCCCAAATAAATGTTCCATTCCCACTACACTCGTGACAAGACAAGATTGAAAGCACAGTAAGACATCCTTACACAATCACTATCGTAACGCAACTGAACGTCTGAGTAGCGACTGAGTCTGGGTTTGTCTCTGACACAACGAGCGACTCGTTGAGAGCACAACAGATTCAGAGAAACATCAAGATCGAAACTCGAAGACGGATGAACCGAGTCAGCTGAGAATGGCAGGGGTCTTCTAGATGCATAAGCACAATACGGTGGGAATGCCCTAGCTTCACGTAGGAGCCAAAAAGGCAAAGATAGTACGCGTTCACTTATTTTCAAATAACGTACATGACGTACACGTAATAATAACAGTATTTTGATTTTACTCGGGTCCTTTCAATTTAAAAGCTTGTTTTGACGAAGGTAACGGTTTCCCGCCCACGAAGTCTAACACGAACGAAGGGCGGACAACTAAACTGGATTTTTAGTTTTACACTATATAATTATAAATGCATAAAGATAGCATATGAGGCCTACTCTTACCCCTATTCGGAACCGAATATCTGTTTACACATTTTAAATCACCTCACCGCTCACCGTTTCGTACCAGTGGTGTAGTGCTGTGGGAACGCGTGGGAACGGCGTTCCCTTACTTTTTTTGGTAGACGGAACGGCGTTCCCTCACTATTTCAAATAAATCCGAACTTACAAATCTCTAACGTCATGAAATTTTAATTCCCACCCCTAGAAGAAATATGAGAAAGAATCATTAACTGCTTCATTTCTTTTAGCTTCGAGTGAGGCAATGCTAACCTATAAAGATCTGGTGAAACAGTCACCACGGCGTACCAGTTGTTAACTTTTTTTAGTTAATCATTCCAGTTGTTAGCTATTTTTATTGATCGTACTGGATGTCGTATATCTAATGACACTGGAAATACTGCATCTTCAACCTTGGAATATTTCCCAATATCCAGTGCATATGACCTCAAAATATCCCTGAAATTGGTCAGATTTCAAAAGATTTCCCGGGAGCTTACAGTGCCCCCGGACCCCCAGCTGTATGGGCTCGCCGCGCTCGCCATTGTCTCCCCTGCATCTGAGTAACACTTTCAAAATGCGTTCCCTCACTTCTTTATTTAGCACTACACCACTGTTTCGTACAATTTGTACATATTATTGTGCGTACAGTTATTACAGTTTCTCGCTTTAGATGGTGCAGTCAACTCTGCTGTAATACTACATTACATTTCACAGTTCTTTTATTGTTCATGCGTGACCACATTTTAACAGAATTTACATGCATTCACTTTCAAGTGCATGATGATTTACCCATTTTTTATTTATTATTTTTTCCTGACCTTTCACCGCTGCTGTACTTCCTCATATCCATTTTAAATTACAAGGCGGGCATGCAGTGATCCACGCAGCGTGCAAAATCATTTTCATATTAAAATCATTCAATTCCTCATTCTTTAATTCCAGTGACTTTCCCGTTAATGGTCATTATTTCTCTTGAATTTAGTTTTTTAATTAACTATTGTACTATTGTACTAGAATGTACTATCAGTCTATCATATACCTTAACACAATTTACTGACAACCTAATAAAAACTAATTAATTCTGGCATTTAAATTGTAATCAGTGGTTGACAAATGACGTAATTTCAACTACACAAACTCTAAGTCATGGCCACGTCGCGACACCCTTTTCCGTCAGATCAGCGAAGTTAAGTGACTTTGTTCAGTAGATGGATGGGGACCTGTAGATGGTTCGGATCCACGTAAATTTGTAGGTCCCTTCTGTCACGCGACCTTTACTATTACGAAGGAGATTAAACAACCCTAAACATTATTATTATTATTATTATTATTATTAGATAAATAACTAAAATTTAGTTTTTTAGTCAACAAGGAAACTAACACTAATCGGCTTCACAATATATATATATATATATATATATATATATATATAAAATCTCGTTAACCTCGTTGCTGTTCCATGCGTTGGTCTCTCTTCACACGAAGGTGAAGCTGGTGGCCCCGCCTCTAGGTCTGACTTGGGGAAGGAGCGAGTTGCTTTCTTGCCTCTCCACCGTACATAGCCAGGTACACCCGGCTCATCTGATACCGTCCTGAGCCAGGCATCTAGTCTTCTCTTGAAGACTTCAACTTTGACCCCTGTAACGTTTCTGAGGTCTTTAGGAAGATGGTTAAAAAGTCTTGGCCCCTGACAAGTTACAACCAAGATGTTTTCCTTCAGTGTTGAGGAGGTCCCTTGTCGGGCCTTTAATTTGGGAACACTACACATTCTGCCTTTCCTATTTTCCAGTGTTGTTTGAATGGTAATTAGGTTTAGGTTTGGTACAAGTTTTTCGATCATTTTCCACATGTAGATTATGGTGTACCTCTCTCTTCTTCTTTCCAGGGAATACAGATTTAGTTTACGTAGTCTTTCCCAGTAGTTGAGTTCTTTGTAGTCATCAATCTTGGCTGTGAAATGTCTCTGCGTTTCTTCTAGTTTATTATTTCTCCTTTTTTATGGGGACGTCAAAACTGAGCAGTATTCAAGTTTTGGTATAATCAGTGTTTTTAGCAGGGAAATCATTACTGTCCTGTTCCTTCTTTTGAACGTTCTTAGTACCTGTTCCGCGACTCTTTTTGCTTTATTTATCGCTATCTGATTTTGTGTTTCGAATTTGGCATCATCGGTCATTATTATCTCCAGATCGATCGCTTTCGTCTCTGAATTTCCTGTCCATCTGGGGCAAAATATGCAGTCTAAGTTCCTCTTTTCTACCATATCTTAAGAGCTAAAATTTCTCGGTGTTAAATGTCATGTTGTTGTCTTCTGACCATTTGTATATTTTGTTCGTGTCCCTTTGCAAGGTCTCTACTTCATTTACATCGCTGATTTTTCTTCTGATCTTTGTATCGTCTGCAAAGGATGTTACTATACTGTTGCTGTTTACTCCGCTGTCTATGTCTGTTAGCATGATAATGAACAGGAGTGAGGCCAGTACTGTACCTTGTGGTACTGAGCTGCGTACTTCCGATTCTGATGATGATATGCCTTGAATTTTGACGACCTGTAGACGTTCTCTGAGGAAGTTGTAGATCCATTTTCTCACTTTGTCTGTTATTCCCAATATTTCATTTTATGTGCTATTATACCGTGATCACATTTGTCAAAAACTTTAGCAAAATATGTGTATATGACATCATAGTTGTCATTGCCTTCCAGTGCATCTAGGATATTGTTGTAGTGTTCCATTAGTTGTAGGCTGACCATATTTCCTTGAGACAAAAACGGGACATTGGGATGGCAAAAAAGGGACGGGGGTTATGTAAATTCTGTATTCATGAAAAAGTAAGTACATAAACATATTGAGCTTACAATTATTCTTCAGTGACAGAACCCATACAAAAACCCATACAAAACGGTACTGTCCCGTTCAAAACGGTACGTATGGTCAGCCTAATTAGTTGTGATAGGCATGATCTTCCTGGTCGGAATCCGTGCTGATTTTCGTTGAATCTTTCCAGTGTCTCCAAAAAATCATAAATTTTCTCTCTAACTATTCTTTCAAATACTTTGGTGAGGTAGGACGTTAATGACACTGGTCTATAGTTCTTTGCTTGAGATATGTCTCCTCCTTTATATATAGGGACAATGTTTGCTCTTTTCAAGATGCTCGGTATTTCCCCAGTGTCTGGGGATCTTCTCCATATCCAGTATAAAGGTGCAACTATTTCATTTTTACAGTTTTTAATCAATAATGCGTTCCAATTGACGGACCTGCAGCTGAATGTGATTTCATTTGTCCTGTAGCTCTCGCTACATCTTCTGGGGTAAAATCAAAGTCTGTTATACATTCTCCTTGCAATTTCTCTTCAAAGAATGCATTTATGTCAGGTATCGCTTTGTTACTTTTTGGGGTACTAAAAACTGATTCATACCGGGCTCTCAATGTTTCAGATATTTTTTTTGGATTGTCGGTTAGTTCATTATTTCTCTTCCTTAAGGGCCCAATAGCGGCGCGCGTTTGTTTTCCTTTTCGCATAGCTACAGAAGTATTTTGAATTTTCCTTTATTGCTTCTACCGCCTTTTCCTCTTCCCTCTCTGTATGGTCCTTAATCAGGGCTTGTGTTTCTCTATCGATCCTCCAGTTTTTCTTGTATTACTTTCCTGGCATTATCTCCGCAGTTGGCTAACTTCACCTCCACTCTCTTTCTTTTGTGGAATATTCTTCTCTTTTGCCTCTCTAGCCAGCTACTCTTTCCTTTTGGCTGTGATTTCGGAGCATATTTTTCTAAAATTCTCAGCGTTTTTTCTTCCAAGGTTGTTAACACTTCTTCAGTTGTTTTATTCTCTAAAACTATTCTCCACTCTATTTGGGCCATGGGCGATCTGATTGCTTCCCAATTTATAGTATTGGAGTTTAAGTTAAAGGTCCCAAATTTGCTTCTTTCCTCAATGCGTGTATTGTCTTTTAATGTTGTCGTCATATTTGTTGATATCTCGATTAAGTTGTGGTTTGAGATAATGGTTGGGGTTATTTTTATATCAGCAATCAAGTTCGTGTTATTCGTGAATACCAGATCTAGGCAGTTATTTTTTCTGGTATTTTCTGTTATCTCCTGTGTCAGCATAAACTCATTTGTGAGAGCCAGCAACATTTTTGCTTGCTCCTGGTCTTCTCTTGTGCCCCCCTTGTCCTGGTGTATATATATATTCCTATCCACCTTTTTGTATTTTGTAAATTGGAAGTTAAAGTCTTCGCAGATCATTATATTGGGGGATGGAGGGTTTATGGCTTTTATTAGCTTTTTAATGTCATCAATGGCTTCCGAGGATTTTTCGGTTGAGGTGTTTGGAGGTCTATAGATGACTATTAGTATCACATTTAGTGTTTCTGTTTTCACTGCTAGGAGTTCCACAAAGCTGTTTGATTTACTTATTATCGTCTCTGTCATATGACCTTCATGTACATATATAGCATAGCCACCTTTACATCTCGTTGTTCTATCCGTTCTTAGTAAGTTGAAGCTCTCTATACTTATTTATTTCTTATCAATTCAATATTCGCAGTTTTCACAATTTCCTTGGCAATCCTTAAGATGAGTTTCTGTGAGGCATGCGATGTCCGCCCTTGTTTCGTCCATGAATCCTTTCAGGTACGAAACTTTGTTGAGTGATTGGTTTGGTCTTATTCCTTGAATATTAGCCAGGACAATATTTATGTTCTTTGTTTTTCGTTGCCCCTTGTGCATTTTAAGTTCATTTTCCTTCGGTATCGCTTGTTTCGTTGCCCTATGATCCTCCGAGAGAGATCCGTTTCCGCCTACCTGTTCTGGTAGCTTTTTGCCCGGAAGCGGTTTGGCTCGGGGGTTTCCAGCTGTGCAACTGCATGCGTTGGATGTCATTTAGCAGCCGTATCGTGTCTGCGATGTTGAAAATATTTTCTTGTTCGCTTATTGTGTTCCTATTGTTATTCCTATTGTCATTTAAACTTTGTGCTTTGTTCTTTGGGTCCGTCGGGAGATGTTGATAGTAGCATTTTTTCCCGTATTTGCAGGTTCCATATTTTGCGTAAGTCCTGCAGATGTCCGGGTGGAAGAAATTGCATATTGGGGGATGTTCATATATACATTGTCCTCTTTTAAATCTGCAATTATTTTTATATAATATCTGCATATAATTCCTTCCCCATATTTACTCGTGGCCTTTACAACTTGAAATTTGGACATGTGAAAAAATTGAATTAAAAAATGCCGGACACTTTCAGGTTTTATTTTCACCAAGATATTTTCTGACCGGCTACTGCCTCATTTACAGAAAGAGTTTTGTAACCATAACTTGAACTCCTGAAACGGCGTGTGAAACAGTGAGATTCAAATTATTCGAACAACAGAGACACTTTAAAGTCGGCTTATAAAATCAAACAATGCCACAGATTTCAGAGATTTTACCACACTTTAACTTTTGAGGGCTATGACTACAACTGAAGCTATAGTTCTAAGTCATACCTCAACCTTGAGATTTCCTCTTTCAGTAACTAAATGACCTATTAGAAACATTTTCATTACATGACGTTATTTGTACAAACAATATCAACCTTCTATTGGTCAAACCTAAACTTCGCTATAAATAAATTTCGCCTTTTCGTAAAAACAAATTTAAACCAAAATTTCCGCTCAGAGGTCTTTCTTCAAGTAATGCATTTTCTGAGCCAATCTAGCTTTTGACATTTAACAAGTGAAACAGCTCTCAAATGTTACATTAAACTTTACAAGCTCAAAATGAAAAGGATCCAAAAGCTAACGTTCTTTCTCATTTTACCGACAGATTAATTGCGGACAATAAATCAGGTTCAGTGGTGGTCAAAACAACACTTCGTTTTCTCCTGTCTCGAGTATCGAATTGCATTTCGCTTTTCCATGTCTCCATTTTAAAGATTTAATTTTTCACGTGAAATTAAAACTCTTTCAAAATCACTTTATTCTTTCTTTCTATCACTTATGATTCCTCATCGTTACACACACACACACACACTTCATTTTCGAGACAATCTATTCGTTATTTCTCTTCCCCGTGTGCAGAGACGCTCCTTATTTACGTCGTTTCTATTCATTTATATACTGCGTGGTCATTGCAGTTAAATGCACACACACACACACACACACACACACACACACTAACAAGAGTAGATATACAAGAATGATAACTGTATGCATGCATCAAGCAATCTGAAACTGTATTAGAAAGACTGAATGAGACATTCAGAGTGGTCTTGTTCACTACTCAAAGATTTCAGTGTCTTTTTCATTACGTATTTACAATTCACAGAAAAGAGAAGTGGGAAAAAGTTTTAGTGACGAAAGGAAGATACATCAGAATTACGTGATTGCGAGGAGCAGCACGCTTCTTAACTCAGTATACGTTTTCAAAAGTTGTGATCAGTAATTTAACTGATTATATATATATATATATATATATGAGAGAGAGAGAGAGAATTATAATTTGGGGCACTATTGAAATTTAATTCACTTCACTGAATTTATTTCCGCAGTTCTGCACACACACACACACACATTCATTTTCGAGACAATCTATTTTTGGTATTTTCTCAGGCATGCAGCTAGGTATAATCCCGAATCGTAACTGATTTCAGAATCGAGGCTCAAAACTGGAATTGGAATCAAAGGGATTTTTTTTTCACACTTACAAAATCTGTTCGACAGTTCTTTGTTGATAATACAGCATTATGGATGCTTTTCATCAAAAAGAGAAAAAATATTTCTTTGGAGTTATGAGCAAAGGACGATTATAGAGTACAGTAAACCCTCGTCCAACGGGGGGGGGGGGGGGGGGGGGGGTTCCTCGAGAACTGCGCGTTAGGTAAATCCGCGTTGGACAAACTTAATACCTTTTGGGATAAATGGGGATACGTGAACGCGGCCGCGTAAAGTCTCCCATTAATACTTAGATACGTAGATTTTTTATTCACACATAAATGAATTTCCCTAACCTATATTGTATATGAAATAAGAACAATAAAATCATAAACATAATGATATTTACATATGATAAATAAAAATATATTAAATGAAAATAGCACGAATCTTTTCTTTTTCTTCACGCATCTTTTCTGACGAAGATGCTTCTAACAGTGGCTGTATCCTCCAGCGCGGGACACGTCAACGCGAAGAAGAGGCGACGTCAAACCGAAACATCAACGCGCTGGTGGCCAAACTTCTTCAAATCTCCGTGCAGCGGGCTGTCTACGGTTGGCCAGACTGGCAGTCGACGGCCTGTTGCGTGGCACGGTCAGAGTGCCGATCGGCTCCCGGGGCCGGACCTATTCTCAGCGTGCTATTTTTTCATTTACGGGGAGCAATTGCGTGCTTCCCAGACTACTCTTACTCTCCGGCGACATTAAGACTAATCCAGGCCCCACTACAACTTACACATGTCACCATACACAAAGACATAGACACAATAGCACCATGAGACACGTACAGAAGTATAATATTAACATATTACAGTACAACGTAGATGGCCTCACAAACAAAATCATGCAGCTTAGGGAATTCGTACACAAACAAAACATTCACATAGCACTTATACAAGAAACAAGACTAAAACGCACACACAAAACACCTACCATCCCTGACTTCACGGCGATCTGTCAAGATCGTACTGGGGGTAACGGGGGTAGACTCATCACTTACATACGTAAAAACATTAGCTACACTGATGCCACCCAAAACATTACAAACACAATCCAAGCAGATAACACGATAGAAATACAGGCAGTTAACATTAAAACACGAGCAAAACACAACACCACACTAATCAACATTTACATCCCACCAGATAGTTCACCTCAGGTGCCAGCCAATTACAATCTACAGTTACACAATCTGGCCTCTCTCACTAATGTCATCTTAGGAGGAGACTTCAACGCTAAAGACACTAGGTCATGGGCGCCCGCAGGTAGGGGCAAGGGGGGTCGCTTGCCCCCCCCCCCTGGAAATGCCAAGAAAATATATTAAATATTTTCTAAGAAAATATTTATATCCTAAACTTGCTGAAAAGTATCCAACTGCCTCCTAAAGGGTGAAATTTTTTATTTGTGTGCATGATAAAAGGTTGCTACCTTTTTATTTGTTCAGAAGTCCCCCCTTAAAATTACTTACATTTACTTCAGTGTGCTTTTTTCTTCATTCTATCATGTTTCTGTTATAAATAAAATAAATGACTGTTATCATGTGCATTGTATGTATATACAATATATATTTGCATTTTCCATTACAGAAAATGCAACACTAAACTTGCTTAGAATTAACCTGCTGGTTCCTAAGGGGTCAAAAGTTTTTTGCTTGCTCCGGTCCCTACCTATTAATACATTAAATTTTGCCCCCCCCTTGGAAAAAATCCTGCGGGCGCCCATGCTGACTAGGTGGTACCTGCACAACCAAAGCAACACCAGAGGCGCCAACATAGCCACACAACTAAACAGCCTCTTCATTCTTAACAATACAGAAGAACATACACACTTACCACATCAAGCAGGATACTCAAATTCCTCCCCAGACATAACGTTCTGTTCTCCCTCACTAGCAACACATACACACTGGAGAACAGAAAAAACAACTGTCATCAGATCACTTGCCCATCATCATTACAACACGTTCTACACTCTGCCCCAACAGTCTTAGGCACACTTACAGAAATTACAAGAAAGCTGATTGGGAACAGTTCAAAATACAGACAGAGGAACAATTCACCACATTAAACAGCACACCCATCATAAACATCAATAAAACACTCAAGACATTTAATCAGATCATCAATAATACAAACAAATACATGCCCGAGGGCAACATTAGGAAATACAACCCAAATTACACTAGAGAAAAAGCTCACCTCATAAGGCAACGTAACAACCTCAAACATGACACACAAACATCACACACAGAAACCATAAAACAGCAGATACAACAGCTCAACACAGAAATAAACAACAAACTGAAAGAAAAACAAACAAACATTTAGGGAATTCATAACAACACTAAACCACTCCACAGATACATCCAGGCTATACAAGACTATAAACAGCATTACCCACTCTAACAGCGGCATTCACACCTCACACGCGGATATCTGTCGCAGCCAAAATAATATACCAACATATACACAACAAGCTAACATTCTAGTTTATCACTACGCAAAGATAAGTCACTTAAACAGAGACAACAACCAGAAACACGCAGACAGACAAACAGCCAGGCACAAGAAAACCTACAGACTTGACACGACCATTACACCCTTCAATACAGACCAGACCACCAACATCATCAAAAACATTAAGAATTCGAAGGCTACTGGACCAGACAACATATCTAACATACACCTTAAACACTTGGGCCCACAGGGAATACTAGCTCTCACAAATATCAGCACATATTCATACCAACATTGTATTATTCCTGACATATGGAAACAAAGTAAAATTACTACACACCTTCCAAAGTAACAGAAAGACTAATCTTACAAATCACCAACCCACACATACCACTATCGCCTACTCAACATGGATTCAGACCTCACCACTCAACCACGACATTACTCACTAACCTCACGCAGCACATCATGGATGGCATCAACTCCAGACGACCAACTCAACGTACATTATTAGCAACAATAGACATTAGTAAAGCATTTAATGTTATCTCACGCTTCCCTCTCATAAACAAAATACTCAACACAAACATGCACAATAACACTAAAAGATGGCTGAGCAACTATCTTTCAGGAAGATACATGTCACATTTAATGGCAATACAAAAGAACGCCAGATAACTCCACAGCTTACAGTAAACAACACCAACATTCCACACACTCACAGAACCAAAATACTTGGAGTCACATACAACACATCATTATCTTTTGCAAACCACATTCAGAACATTAAAAACAAATGTACGTCAAGACTTAACACGCTTAGGGTACTAACAGGCACAAACTTTGGACACCAGCAGGAAACAACATCACTCATATACAAACAATATATTCGCTCAGTTATGGACTATGTTAGCCCATGCTGGGCACCCATTATCTCAAACACACACATAAACACCTTACAGACAATACAAAGCAACGCACTTCGTATCATTACAGGATGCACTCAAACAACACCAATAGAACACCTGCACACAGAAACAAAAATACTGAAAGTTAGGGAACATTTAGACATGAGGGGAACACAATTCATGGCAGCAGCGACAACTAACCCACAACGCCCTTGCCACTACATGTAAATCATGCACCGACACCTCGCACCATTAAGGTAACACCAGAGAGACATTATAACCAAATACTCCATTCCATACCACGCCCCACAGATATCACACAGTACAGAAAACACATACACACACACCTAACCCACAAAGCATTGACACGACTTGGTCCGAATGCGGTCCTAGGTGCGAAGCCGCCACCCATTAACAGGTCAGAGATCAGCCTGAGCAGATCGGATCGAGTTAACTTAGCATAATTTCGATGTGGAATCACCCCAACTTACGGACATATAAACACAGACTAGACAACTCCACAGACGACACCTGCCACCTGTGCCAGGACACACCACAAACAATTGAACACATTATGACAGACTGTACCGCTCTAGCACAACAACGAACACAACACACAACATCACTAGTGCGCTGAACCTCTGGTCCACTCCGGAGAGGGCGATGCTGATCGGCTAAACAACAACAACAACAACTCTTTCGGATGGTGTGTATGGTAGACTCATTCACCTTATGCTCATACCAACACGCAACTTATCTAGAATCTTTATTTTTTCGGCTAATGTCATAACCTTACTACTTTTCTTTTCTTCACTATCACTTGCAGATGCTTTACGTTTTGGTGCCTACTGTTGTCTAAGGGTGATAGTAAAATACGACAAAAACAATCCAACACAACTTCACTGAACTTAACGCGGTAGCGGGACTGAGACAAAGGGTGATGCGAGGGGTGACGCGAGAAGGAGGGAGATGCGGGAGTGTTGGAGAATGTAGGAGAAAACACTAGAGCGCGCATTGGTACGCGTACAGTACTACTGTATTAAAGCGTGTTTGGCGGACCGTGTATAATCAAATTTTGCGCTTTCGGCAAATAATTGTTCTCATTTATTTTTCCGTGTATAAACAAATTCGCGCTGGACAAACACGCATTGGACGAGGGTTTACTGTATTATAATTTTTTCTTTCCACTATCTATAGCTAAACTAATACCTGATCTACTCAAGTTCTGTGGAACCGCCCGAAACCCAAAACACCCCAAACACGCGAGCAAACAAACATAAAATTCGATAAGAAAAGCCGTTTACGAAATAAATAAATTAAAGAATGCCTTTTATATCAATCGTCTGTATCGGAAAATTTATTAATTTTTTTAAAAAAGATTTTTAAAGACGCCACAGACGGAAATTCTGTTGTCGGCACTCGGGTTAATGATGAGCGAGAGGCCTCAAATTGGCACGGCGCTCATGCCAGACGAATCGGGCTCATTGCGCTAACTCCTGGATTATCATTAACGAGCACGATATTGATGCACGGATTAAGCTCATTCTTTTTATGGTTCACTCAATGAAAACATTCGTGAATTAACGAAAATATTTTTACGAATCAAAGGAATTATGTAGAGAACAAACACTACGTGGCTGATAAGCTTCATACAGTTTATTGTCAAATTTTTTAATGCGACCCGATTCCCGTTTATAATCCAAATAGATTTATTTTTTTTACGTAATTGGACTGAATTATACTTTTGTTGGAATTTGAATTGAACTTGGAATCGAAAATTTTTGTTGGAATCGGAATAAAAGATTATATTTCTCTCGGAAATGAAATGGAAATGAAACATTTTAGGCCAAAAATGGAAAGGAAATAGATTTCAAAGCTCTCGTTTGAGAGTTGAATTGGAAAAATCAATTCATTCCACGATATAAACAGAACTCGCATTTTGCATTTTTATTCCGTATACAGTTAATTAAAAATAACTTTACAGTGTGATGAAGGTAAGATCAAAATAGTCACGTTCATCGTGGCATTCAAATCAAAGAAACTTTAATAATTGTAATTCCGAACTTTATAATAATAAAATTCCTTTTAGCAAAATAAAGATAAAAATATTTTTGGTTTCGAAACAACGTAAAATTTATCGGACTGTTCGATATTATAATTCAGTAAATATGTAGTATTGCGGCGACATTTAGTGGACGGGGGGGGGGGGGGGGGGATGAAGACGAAAGCCATGTAAGGATCAAACTTTTCCCTACTTGTATATTTTGAACCAACAATTAAAAATATCCCCGGAACCACCTTCAGAGACCATTACTTGGCCGCCATATTGGATTTCAAGATGGCCGCCATAGACAAAATGGAATTTCTGATATAAGTTTCAATAGAGAATTCCCTTGGCATGTTTGGATATCAAACTATATGTTTTTTAGCATGATCAGATCAATAAAACAACTTTTAAGCTGATCAGAAGTATGTTTACTGCAGAAATCACACTTCGTACAACATATACAGTGAAAATCGTGAATATTTTAACACAAAAACCATGTTCAAGAAAACCATGTTTAAGAAAAATCAACGAAACTATAACAATTGAAGATTTCACCCACCAAAAAGTAGACCTTTAGCTCTATAACTGAATGTGGGAGAGGAAAATTGGCAAAATATGTGCATTTTAAAAAATGAAATTCTACAAAGGTCAAAATGCTACCCTTTCATATTTGCACAATTTTCATGCATTATTCGTGGTTCTATAGAAAACTTGTATTAACAACATTTGTAGAGTAAGGGCAGGGCTATTAAATGGGCACCATAAAATGGAAATATCTTGGCACTTAGCATTGCAATGACTACTGTCCCAACTCACCCCCTGTCCCGAACTGTCCCAACTCACCCCGCTCGACGCTATATGTTAAACTGCACAGTGGCAGCTACACAGTTCTGTACACTTCCACCTGGCCTTCTTGCAAGCACACCTGGTGCCACATCCACTCTTGCTCTTGCAGCCGCATTTGACCAATTCGCTGCAAGCTTTAGATGCTACTGGTCTTGTGGTCCAAACTGGTGTCCATGACTGGGACTCTTCGCTAAAGGTCCATCCCATCCTTCAGGAGTTGGAAGATTCTGTTCACTTCTCTCACAGGTCGACCATATTCCTCCCTGGTATGTGACCCTCCTGGTGTGTTGGAGAAGAGCATCCTGAGTTGGTGGGATAGTCTCCAGAGCTTTTCCCTTCTGACAGAACATGACCTTTCTTGCCTCATCTACACGTTCAATGTCACTGGTGTTGTCATAGAGGACAACTGTGTACCGTTCAAGAAGCTTGAAGTGGGGAGTTTCGGCGTCAACATCTGCAAATGGATTTCGTGCCATGAATGTGAATGCTTGTGTTACCTCAGGGTAATGGTGCCATGCTGCCCATGCCGTATTCTTGCCCCTTCCGTAAAAGGATGATGTTGTATCACATCCCGTGAAGCAGTGAAACAGTGGTAGGGATGTGCATCTCTCTTCACCCAAAGAGGCACAGATTGTGTTAATATGATGGTAAGTGAAGTTTTTCCCAGTGCCAAAACCAACCCAAATATTTACTTCAGATCTTATGGACGTCAAGTGATGGAATTTTCCTATTAGAATGACAATAACATCCGTGTCTACAGTTCTGATCATGCAGTTAATGTGTCCTTCATTTATTGCATCTTGAAGATGAATGAACAGTCTAGTGTCTGCCTCCTCATGGTCGCATCTTGGCATTGTACGGTCGGCCCCATTGATGATGACTTCAGGTCCTGATGTAATAACAACTTCTTTGTTGTTAGGAACTTCCATTGCAGCAACCTTGTCTGATAGGAAAGCGAACAGTTCTTGCTTGTTTCTAGAGTCTCGAAGGAAGTCATGCCAATTTACGGGTAATTTGGTTTTTCCTTCAACCTTTCTTCTGATTCCTTTTCCCCGTTTTTCTCTGGTAGTCTCTTTTAAGGTGCTTGCAGTGTAGGTATCCTAGACGATGTCAATTCGCTGGCAAGTTTCTAACTGTTTGATGAGATAAGGGACGAATACACGATCTGCATACTCTTCAAAGTTGGTAACACCTGCAGTAGACAGCAAATGGACGATGGCAGCTCCATCAAGAAGTTTCACATCACAAGGATCTGGAGGGTTGTCCTTGTTTTCAAATGTAATGATTTTCAGTAGGTCAGACTTTTTCCCAAACCGCAATTTCCCACCATCAGATAGGGAAGAAGGAAAGGGGTGATTCTCGTGTTGGAAGAATGCATCCATGTCACTATGCCTATGTTGCATAACAATATACAGATGAGAGAATAGAGCAACATCGTTCTTCAGTAGTTAGATTCCCCCAACATTCCGTACCTGAGATTTCGGCCGAGTTCTTCTTGATCGGTGTATGAATTGACCTTGTACAATCTGTGACAACTTCTTTGTAGTATCGGCTATATTGCTCCTTACCCAAATCCTTTATAGTTCTCATGTATGGACCACAGATTCATCCATGACATTCCTTGTGTCTAAGGCCAGTAACTCATTCCCATTATCACAAAATGGATTTCCCATATCACGGAAGACTTCAACGAGATTAGAAACATGATCCTTGAATCTTCTCTGTGTAGATAGTCCTTCTTCGTGGTGGAAGTTGTTGTCTTCAGTTTCTGGAAGGTTTTCGTCTTCATATTCAGTAATCAATCTGGCTTGTTCTGGCCCTGCTACCATCCACTTCTTGAATGCCACTGGATTCTCAGTCAGACCCACCGCGCCTCCTGAACCTTTGACTTTCTCATTGTTTTGTTCATGCGCTTGGTCTAAAGGCATGGCTGAGAATCTCTTCTTGGTCTTGTGTACTACCCAGTGTCCATTTCGTGAAAACTCATTCATAACTGGCTGAGGGAGATTCTTCATGTCCCGGATGTGGAGTGGAAGCCAACGTGCGTAATTCTGGTGGTCAAGAGCAAAGAACCAGGGAACTACTTTCTTCAAGCTTTCTACATACAATGGAAAGTCTCCTGCACGATGTGATCGTATGAATATGAGGCCGTCTATCTCCATCTGAAGAATTGTCTCCCAGTATTGGAATGTTGGACTGACCTGAACCATCTTCTTCTTCCACTCTTCCTTTGTCTTGTCATCATAGGGACCAACAGTTTCCATAAAGGCTTCATGCTGCAGCTTTGCCAATGTCAAAGCTGTTACCTGGTGAGCATGTCTGGTTCTTGTAAGATGAGAGGCTTTAAGAAATGAGTCAACAGTTCCTGCCGAAGCAATGCCTGCTTGTGTCAAGGCATTTGTCCACCCAGATCCCTCTAGATAATCTCCATACGTTCTCCACATGGCCATCTCTGTATGTAGACCTCCAAACATGACGATGACCTTGTCTTCTCCGTGGGTGTCTGGCCACTTCCACTGAATGAATTTACCAAGGGCATATAGGGGTGCATCGAATGCAACAACTGGTATTTGCCCGGGGTTAAGGAATTCAGTAGCAGACCGAACAACATTCATTCCATGCTTGATCATCGCTGGAGTAGCGGCCTTTTCATGGAATAAGGGAAGGAGGTAGGAAAGGGTTTTCATTTGATCTTCATCTTGTTCTTGCCTTGTAGCGTGGTATGCTGACCATGATATAACATCACCTTCCCTATCGTCTGTTGTGTCTTTTCTCCAAGAGAAATCCTGACACGCTTCTTTCAATCCACTCCTTTCCTGGAAACATGCTTCATGGTAGTGTCCCTCATAGGGTCAGACACATTAGACAACTTCAGGACTTCTACCTTGGTTTTGTCCATTGCAACAGCTGGTACAATTGAGTAGGACATGAGTAACTCCAAGTCCTTTGAACCTAGAGAAGGTAGCACAAGATCACCTTGTTTGGTTCCACAGTTTGAGACAGTTGGGAACTGAAACAGACTAATCCCTGTACCATTGAAATGATCCAACGGCAGTTGTATAGATGGGTTGTAATCCAGATTGTCAAGTGCCCAACAATAAATGGTCCATGACGAAACTGAGCTGGTACAACCACTCCTTTGGTCTTGAAGTTCTGGCACACTGCTGTTGCAAGTTGGCTTTCGACTTGAAGAATTCGGTCATAACTCACACTGAGACCCAATTCATATAGTTGTGTAATTAATGATTTTGACCGAATTTCAGTATGAATTTTCAGACCAAGATACAGAGGCAATGGTGGTTCTCTTTCCAAAGAATGGCGAACCTTAGATGATGATGTATGCTTGTTCCTAAAATTAAAAAGGATAAGTTGCGAGACAGTGAGAGTTGCAGGGGAGTCTTCTGGTGTTTGGTCCTTCACGTCAGCACCATTTGTGATCATAGATATAAGGGTTTTCAAGGTTGTAGGTACCGATTCCTGTTGACAACCAGATGGAAAGGCACCTGCAAACTTGAATCCAGTAAAGTTGACGATTTCCTTGCGTATGATTCTAGCAGCTTTTGCAAGAATCATAGTATCTCCTTCAAAATTCTGTCTATTTGTCTCTCTGAGCATTTCCTGAATTCCCTGCTGAAAAACTAAGATTTTGTTCTTGCCATCACTCACTTCCTGGGCATATGGGAAATACTCCAGAATCTTCTCTCTGAATCGTCCTCTGTTCATTTCCTTATTAATACCTAAGTCCCGAAGTCTTTTTTGATACAGATCAAATAGCACAGAAAACTTCATTTGAAAGATTCCTTCTTCCACGCAATTTTCTACATGATTAACGACCTCAACTATTGCCTTTGCTTTCATCAAGTTTTCTTCATAGCCTTCTTCCTTGCTCTGTTTTTGTCTCAAAAGTGAGCGGTAACGGTTCCGATAAAATGTCAAGCATTGCAGATGATACTTGGCTTCAATGGCCATGAGATCACCACCTCCTATTCTAGACATTAGTTCTGTGTCACTGAGTTCTGTAGCCATCATTCGTAAATTGACGTCAGCGCCAAATGTACTGAATTCGTGAAGATGCCCATGTGTTTGTTGACAAAACACACAAGTTGCTTTGTCCATAGGATGCCGCTGAACCCGCTTCCCCGTAGATGAACTGGTTTCACCTTCATCCGCCCTTTCTCTCTTTTTTGTAGCCCTTTCAAGCTTTTCTTTACTAAATTTAACATGGCATGACTTGTGCCACACAGCTTTATTCTGAACCAGATCTTCAACAGTCACCTCTTCATTGAAAAGAAGAGGAACTGGTAGTCTTCCAAGATTCTTGAATGCGTTGACATTCTCCATAAATGTTGCATATGCTTCAGTTTTTTTACCACTCACAGCATTGAGTGGACATTTAAGAGTCTCACCTTTGCTCTCTTGACAAACCATGCATTTGCTCCAATCCATGTTCACAAATCACCTGCAAAACAGAAAAGCACATATTATATAGTTATATTATTAAATATTTTACATTAAATAAACATTTAAGGGTAATTCTGATTATTTTATAGCAATCCTGGCATCGAAATATGTAGGTTTAGGGACTATTTATTTACAATTACTCCTCACAATAGTTTGTTGATTTCTAGCTGGCAGCCATCTTGGATTTCCAAAATGGCAGCCAAGATAGGGTTGTGCGTCTTGGTTCCGGGGAAAAATTGGTAGCTAAGGTCCTGAACAACATTTGAGCCAAGTTTGGTGCTTTTGTCCAGAATGTCCACTTACTTCAAAAATCAGGGTCTAAGCTACTGCACTACCCAAAGGTAGGCCTATATCTAACTCCACATTTCCTGCGATACAGAGGGGGAATAATTGGGGCTGGAGACCTATCCATCCCCTTTTCTCCACACCAAGAGCAACAATAGCGGCTCGCCTCTGATTTTGCATCCAGGCTGTTTCTTCCTTCTCACCCCAATTCGTTGGGAATGAGTTTTTGATAATGAATGAATGAATGAACACTCATGATCTTTTGATTGGACGTAAGTTAATGACATACGAAATTATTAACCAGTCTTATACTAAATCATCTAACATAGTGTAGGCCTAACCCGGGCAGAACTCACCCTGATTGGTACATGTATGAAATGGGTGTGCCTTTCGACATTGTCAAAAATCTGATCGGCGCAAAAAGTGTATACGTGCCGATCTATAATTATAATTAACACATTCACCGCCAGAGAGAGAAATCTCATCTTGAACGCATACATTTATTAACTTTATTTTGGTATATTTTGTTTAGAGATATCTTTAGTTTTAATGTTTGTTTACAATTTTGGTGAGACCTTGTTTGTAGTTGGTAAAAACTTGCAAAAAATGCTGGCGGTGGCTGGTTACCTTCTCAAAAAGTGCTGGCGGTGAATGTGTTAAAAATGAAACGAACAAACAAAGTTAAATATTAACATTTTTAGGATGAAGATAATATTGTTTTATTGTTTTGTGGTTGTTTAACATTCTTTATAACGTCAAAGGTCATGTGACGGAGGGGACCTGTGGCTTTATTTGGGATACGAACTACGGGTCATTACATCATCTGAACGCGGAGGACGGTCACCCTTCGAAATGAAACAAATTAACAAACGGACCCGTTTCCTGGTGTTACTAAAGTAACATTAAGTAACAGGTAACATCCGGAACCTTTATTCACCGGCCATACGGGAGATAGGCATGAACTCCGGGAGTCACTTGAGCCTAAGCAATCACAGAGTAGTTGACCGGACTACCTCCAACCGCGACGAGGATGGGGTTGAACCCAGGTTTTTACAGTTAGAGTCCAATCTCCTACCAACAGAATGTTGCGTTTTTGAAACTGTTTAAATTTCTTCGTAACAGCAAAGGTCATGTCACGGAGGGGACCTACGACTTTACGTGTGATTCAAACTACGGGTCGCTACATCATCTAGACCCATCCAACTACTAGTCAGACCCAGTGTCGCTTAACTTCGCTGATCTGGAGCTATTGAAGAATAGGGACCCCAGCCTTCTTTAGTTAGCTTTATAAGGCTAACTAACGAAAATATCATGACCTAACCTAACCAATAGTCAACGGCGTACAGTTAACCTAACGATTGGTTAGGTTAGGTCGTGATATTTTCGTTAGTTAGCCTTATAAGCCTAACTAAAGAAGGCTGGGGTCCCTATTCTTCAATAGCTCCGCTGATCTACATGAAACGGAGTTGCGTTATGGTCATGACATAGACGCCAGGAGCTAACAACGTTAATTAAAGGATTTTTGAACGACTTTATGGGAATAAATGAGTAAAATAAGAACACAGTTAAGGAGACGCAAAGAACAGTGAAGAAATTGATAACGAAGTAGACCTAAGCTTGAGAGCATGACACTGTCGTCTACTCGAAATCTTTTTATTTTTTCTGATTCTAACATACCTGAATTAAGTTACACTTGGGAAACTCTCTAAAAATAAAAATTATTTAAAAAATGAATCCTAAAAATAGCATGATCTCTCTCTCTCTCTCTCTCTCTCTCTCTCTCTCTCTCTCTTCTCTATATATATATATACAGGGCGTCCCAAAAAAATGTATACACACTTTAACAGCTGATAGCTCAATTGATGTTTCTTTCTTTCCAAGTTAAACCCATTAGAATTAATAATGGCAGTCAGACTAAGCTTTGAACAAAGGAAATTCATTCTAAAATGCTACTGGAAGTGTGAAAACGCAGTTGAAGTGCAAAGACAGTTTAGGAGGGAGTTTCAAACAGATCCACCAACGCGACTTACCATCACTCGAATTAGAGATAAGTTGAAGCCGATGGAACTGTTCAGAATGTTCACAAGAAGCGTTCCGGAAGACCACGGACATCGACAAGCCCCACAAAGCAAGAAAGAGTACTGGAAACGTATCACCAAAGTCCAAGAAAATCTGTGCGGCAAGCGAGTCGTGAGGTAGGAATTTCAGAATCGTCTGTCCAACGCATTTTGAAGCGCTGTCAATGGAAAAGTTACATTCCAAGATTAGTCCATGCTATTAATGAAGATGATCCGGACCGAAGAGTGGAGTATTGCGAGTGGTACTTGGCACGATGTGGATGTGGATTGGACGAAGGGGTTTCGTAGAATACCCTCCGCGTTCACCAGACCTCACACCACTAGACTTTTTTTATGGGGATACTTAAAAGACAAAGTCTACGCTATAAAACCTGCAACAGTCGCTGAATTGAGAGCAGCCATTGAACGAGAATGCACACAAATACCAAACGAAATGTTTCGTGATGTTTGCGATTCCATTGCTTCGCGTTATCAGCAGTGCCTGGACCAGAACGGACGTCAGTTTGAAAACAGGCGTTGACAAAACAATTAAATAATGTCTGTAGATTCTATTACATTTTGAAAATGAAATGTATTTTAATAAACACTGCCTTTATAAGTATTTAAAGTGTGTATACATTTTTTTGGGACGCCCTGTATATATATATATATATATTATATATATATACATATATATATATATACAGTTTTATACACACACACACTGTCTGCTCTTGATTATTTCTCGTTATAAAATTTCTCATTCATTTTACGATGGTCTCTCCTTTTATTTTAATGAAGTACTTACTCCCTTACCAAGAGAAAATGGGCTGCGTAAACTATAATTCAATTAATATACTTGCACCAGTAAATATTTCAACTTGAATTAAGATAATAAATATGGTTGATAATTATATATAAAAACAGAGTGACAAAAAAGGTCACGTTAATAAAACAAAGACATTATTACAAGTATTATACAGCTATCGTGTTTTTCTTTTGGTCACCTGGTATTTTTAAACGTTAACGAAACTATATTTGCAACACATTCAATTATTTCAGTTGTGTTTCGTGTTTGAGAATCATCATCCAGCGCTACTGACGACACCATTTTCTTTTTTTGTGTATATAATCTGACTATTGTATACCTACTGTAGATCTCATAAGTAAAGTATTTCCATTGTATCTGTTTGTATTCTTCTTTTAAGTTATAATTTAACACTGCATCACAGTCCATCATAACTTTTACATCAAAATAGAACTAATTTTATTCAAGTTCGAGCATTTCTTTGAAGTCGTCATATATACACCTTTGGTTAACCTTTGGTTAGCTTCCGCCTGAAGTTCAAGCTTTTTACTCCACCTTAGACCTACAGTTTAACGTGGAATCCGAACCACGCCCCACCAGCAGCCCAGTGTCTTAACCACTAGGCCACTCAGGGTACCCATTTATCTACCAACCACTTTCTTTATTGTATGGAAAGATGAACAGCTGGGTTTTGCTGCGCGCCGGCTGCCGTCAGCGGGTCTCGAATCCGGGGCCGATGGATTCGTAGTCAGCAACGCTAACCACTACACCACCGAGGCGCATTAAGCGTACACAGCATTTCTTAAAGGGGCATACACACACACACACACACACACACACACACACACACACACACACACACAATATACCGGGTTGCCCAGAAAAAAGTAAGCTACTGCTTTCATCAACTATTATATTTACTATTGTCAAGATTTGCTTGTTTTATAACGATTTAAATAAATAATTTTTTATATATAGCACTTCTATATTCTTTATAATATTTGTTTTTAATATACTGTACTCTATTTATCTTTGTTGTAGATTTTTCAAAAATATTTAATCACTCATCAAAAATGCCTTCATATAATCATGAAGATCTCATACTGATAAAACAATTTCGTATTGAGAAACACTATGGTGCCAGAAAAATTATATCAATGTTTCCAAATAAACCATGGACTCGTTCTGGTGTAGAAAAAAATATTCGTAAAATTGATAGAACTGGATGTGTTGCTAGAACCAAAGGTAGTCAGTAGCGGATTATAATGGGGGCAAAGGGGGCATTTGTCCCCGGCCCCAGATGCTGACCGGCCCCAAGAAGCTGACCGATCCCAAGAAACTATGTAAACGCTATAATCTACCGTTGAAATAATTGGTCGACCGTGAGGAAGAAAAAAAAATTCTAGATTCCGCTTCTACAAAACCTAGTTTAGTATCCCATTTATGTGAACAAAGTATACATTTTCTGTAATCACATCTTTGTTTTTGTTTCGTTTTCTGTTGATCGATCCCAGTCAGCTGATCACATCACTCATGTATGATGTATCAGGTAAAGAATTGTTTTTCTAGTGATACCGGCCCGAAAATATTCATTGCCCTCGGCCCTAACAATGCTTAATCCGGCCCTGAAGGTAGTGAAAGAAAAAGAGAAGTTCGCACTGATGAAAATATTGCAATGGTTGAGGAAATGGTTCTAAGTCGGGAAAAAAAAGCATGGGACGCATATGAAACCAAATGAAATTGCAGCAGAAACCGGAATTTCAAGAAGTTTTATACACTGAATTGTCAAAGAAGATCTGCAATTAACAGTTTATAAACGCTATCCAGTGCAGATCTTGAATGAAGTCAATAAGATGAACATAATGGAAGCATGTCAAGCTTTTCTTGAAAGATTTCCCAATGTCAATAGAATCTGGTTTAGTGATGAATAATCGTTTTCAATTCGATCACCTATCACCGCTCAAAACAATCGAGTGTATTCTACGGCAAGAACCAAGAGAGAAGTAACACCGGAAAGACTTTTAATTCAACGGTTTAACTTTTCTAAAAAACTAATGATCTCCTGCAGTGTCTCAAAACTGGGTAAAAGTGATGTTGTTTTTGTTGAAAGCGGTGTTAGAATGAATGTTGTTTATTATTGCAAGAGTATATTAGAGAAACATCTACCAAAAATTCGCGAAATTTCGGCAAATCGATATCATTTCAGCAAGATGGTGCAACAAATCATACTGCTCGCCTCACAATTGAATATTTAAACAAAGAAGTTCCTGATTACATAAAACCTAAAGATTGGCCTGGCAACAGCCCAGATTTGTCTCCTCTTGATTATGCAATATGGGATGAACTGAAGAAAAGAGTGTATAGGAGTACTAATTTCGCTAACATTGATCAATGAAAGAAAGAATTGTGGAAGAATGGAATTTGCTACCACAAAATTTCATAAACAGGGCAATTGATAACTGGCGCCATCGTTTAGAGCTTTGTGTCCAACAAGGTTGTGGATATTTGAGTATTTGATGTCATAATATAGACAATAAACAGGAGTACAGGGTGTCCGAGAATTATGTGTACAAATTTTGGCTGTTATTAAAAGTCAACCATGAAGTGTAGAAATTCCAATGTTGTCCCATTTTACAGAGAAACTCATTACGTTTTTTCTGATAACAAGTTTTGACAAGTTTTTTCTTTTTACGCGGGTGACAGACATTGATGATTTAAAAGCAAGAATCACAGCTGCTATTGAGCGAATTGATGTGGATATGCTGCAGCGTACATGGCAACATTTGGATTATCGATTGGATGTTTTGCGAATCACTGATGGTGCACATATCGAAAGTTTGTAGCAACGTTACTTTAATAAAAGAAACTTTTGAAAATACAGATTCTAAATAATCTTATTTAAGAATTTTACGTGTGTTATCAAGAATTTTATTAAAAGATGAAATTGTACAGATAATTTTCGGACACACTGGAATTTCTAAAAAACTTGTCAAAACTTGGTATCAGAAAAAACTTAATGAGATTCTCTGTAAAATGGGACAACATTGGAATTTCTACCCTTCATGGTTGACTTTTAATAACAGCCAAAAATTGTACAGATAATTCTCGGACACCCTGTATTTATTAACATGAATTATTTATTTTGTATTTCTTTCTATAAAACTGAAATAAAATCTTAAAAGCAATAGCTTAGTTTTTTTCTGGGCAACCCGGTATATATATATAATAATATTATATATAATATTATATAATATATATATATATATATATATAATATTGTGTGTGTGTGTGTGTGTGTGTGTGTGTGTGGTTGTGTGTGTGTAAGCTCAAAATTGATGATGATTGATTTGGAATCAAAATGAATTGCATCTTGGAAGGCTTCAGTTGTATTTTATTTCCAATTTATGGGCAAAGAATTAAATTTGCACAAATTAATCGTAGTATAAAGACATATAAAAGTTCCTAAGCTAGCCAAAATTGATTTTGAGTTTTGAGTTAATAACATGTCCTGGTAACCATGAAATAACTGAAATTCCATATGACATCAAATTTTTTTTGTGGTGAATGTTGTAAAGTTATCGATTTTTGAAAATTTCTTGTTCAAATATCTTTAATGAGAGTAGTAATCATTTTTACAATGGGGGCTTATGCCCCCTATGCCCCCCCTTATGTACGCCACTGTATATATAATATATATATATATTATATATATACACACACACAGGGTGTTTCAGGTCGACCCTAGAAATATGGAAATTGGCGGAATTTGTAGTTTGTATTTGGTATTTGGTGTTTGAAGTTTGTCATAGTAATTCCGTAACTAATATGAAGTATTTCTCTTATTTGCAGGTGAGTGAAAATGGCCGATAGAGGAAGTGGATCATTTCGATTGTCTAAGCAGCAACGAATAAAACTGGTGAAGTTAGTGTATCTTTGTAGTGAGAATGTGAGTGAATCACGTCGAAGATTTTATGCAGAGTATGGTTTTACAATGGCACATGCAACTGTCAGTGATTTGATAATAACATTTGAAGAGACGGGAAACGTTGCCACAAAGTCCTCGGGATCAAGAGAAACAATAACTGGTGTGGACAATCAACAGCTAGTAGCGGAAGCTTTAGTCAAAAGTCCAAAGAAATCATTGCGTAAACTTTCTTTTGAGTTACCTGTTGATGTCAGTACAACATCTGTTTGGAGGATTACACGGAAGCTACATGTAAAGCCCTACCGCCCACATGCAGTTCATGCTGTCGGAAGATGACCCGACGGACGAAACCAGTTTTGTACCATGTGCTGATCAGTTAAAACAGGACCCACAGTTATGAACAAAATAATGTGGAGTGATGAGGCAAAATTTCTTCTGGATGGCAGTGTCAACCGTTACAACTGTTACATCTGGAGTGATACGAATCCACACTATGTCCTGACTCACCAAGTGAATGCACATGGAGTAACAGTTTGGGCAGGAATTTCTTCCAATGGTATTGTAGGACTAGTTTTCTGAAAAAACAGTGAATGGAGAAACGTATCTGGAAATGTTGCAAAACAAAGTCTTGGCCCATTCTTCCTGAATGGTCCCGGATGTTAATGAAATCTTTTGGGAACAGGATGGTGCACCGCCACATTATCATCTGGATGTTCGTGCATTTCTCGACCAGATATTTACACAGTGGTGGATTGGAAGACATGGTCCAATTGAGATGCCAGCGAGATCACCTGACCCCACCCTATGGATTTTTTTCTTTGGGGCTACATTAGAGAACAAGTTTAACAAGTTTACAGGACGAAGCCCAAAGGTCTACTGAATCTTCATGAGAAAATCGAGATTGAGATCATTCTCTCCCACTCGTTTTGTGTGCAAAAGTATGCCTTAGTGTTAAACACCGGATGGAGGCATGCACATCAATGCAGATGGAGCTCAGTTTGAACATTACGCACGTAAACCACTGCAATGACATGAACATGTATGATAGAACCTACTGTAAGATTGTAGTAAACAATAATAACAATAAAACAACATATTATATACTTCGTCGCTTTATAGGGTTACCTGAAACATGAAATTACTACCTACTTGCCACAAATTCAGCCAATTTCCATATTTCTAGGGTCGACCTGAAACACCCCGGTATATACAGGGTGGGTAAAAAAAGTGACCCTCAGAGGTAAACTGTCATATTAAAAAAAAGTAAGGGACTAGAGGTCCAAAACTTCATAGATGCTTACCTTAGCAAGTTAGCATGTGTTCATCTTAATGAGAAGTTGCTCGATGTGTCCACCTTCCTGCTCAACACAGGCCTCCAAACGTGGAGGCCACTGATCAATACACCTGTTTACATATCGTTGCGACACCTCTCCCAGCCGAGCAGAATTCTTTCGCGTAGTTAATCTATGTCGCTATATTGGTACCAGGGATGTAAACTTTGGACTCAAAGCTTCCCAAACACCATAATCTAGTGGTGAAACATCGGGGCTACTAGCCGGCCACATAGTAGGTTCGATAAAATCAGGTGTTTCGTTCTCAAGGAATGGACAATTGGCGGTGTTCTGTGAGTAGAGGCTCCATCTTGTTAGAAAGTATATCTTTCACTCTATCTAACTGATATTCGACGCGAAGTAGTGGTGAAAGATATACTTTCCAACAAAGATGAAACAGTAGGATGTTGTATAGATAACAAGGATAAATAACTTAGTTTATGCCGATGATATGGTGTTAATAAGTCCCTCTGTAAAGATCGGATCGGCTACTAAATGTCTCGGAAGTGTATTCGCAGAAACATGATATTCTTTTTAATGTTACAAAAACTAAGGTTATGCAATTTCATCGTAAAAGCTGTAATCAGCCAGCTGATATAAGGTTTAAAATGAATGGTGAAGTAATTGAGGAAGTACAAGAGTTTAAGTATTTGGGTCAAACTATTACCATAAGGAACTTTTGTTTCTGTACAAGTGAAGCTAAAGACACTCTTTCGTACTTTCTGCAGTAATATATACAGTCAGCAACTCTGGGTGAATTATTAAAAAGGTTCTGGCAGAACCCTAAATTTGCTGTACAACAGGTCTTTTAGACTCTTACATAAATTACCCCCGAGATGCTCAGCTTCGCAAATGTTTGCTACCCGCAATGTCCCGAGCTTCCCGGAGGTCACAAGACGTGCTCAACACAGTCTAATGCAAAGAATTAAAAAATCAACCAACCCGATCATCCAAGCTATCCATGAGTCCTGCCATTTATCCTCTAAGCTATGGACTTCTTGGTACGAAAACGTCTGTCTGTAGCTCCACTTAACTTCGACAGTGCAGTATTATTTCTACTCAAGTGTATATATTTCTATCCTTAGTATATGAACTGTCATTGTATTAATAATATTTGTCATATGGACTATAGTCTGCCAATAAACCTTTTCATTCATTCTTTCATTCATTCATATAATATATATATATATATATATATATATATATATATATATATATATATGTTAAACACAGACCGTGCATGGAACAAGGAACTCTTCTGGGAAAATTAAATCCACTATAGTCCGAATAAGTAATGGTAAATGACAAATACCATAGTTTTTCTTTTTCATGATGCAAGCCCGACGTGGGCAACGGGTCTCTCGCAAAGAGGTCCCATAAATATAGCTTCCCTCACCAGCTATCTGCAAAGCAGACAGGATCCAGCTTTGGGACATGGATCTAGGGTTTAAAGCAGCCTAGCCCTGCTACATTTAGAACCTCAATATAAGCAAAAGACTCGTTGCATTCACGTCGGATTGAATACATCAAAGAAAAAGGGGTAACTATTGTATTTTTAGCCAAAAAAACAAAACTTAAACCTCAACCGGGACATTGAGCGTCCACTTTTCAAGGCACATAACACGTCCGTTTAATATACACAAACTCAGAATGGTCCCCTGAGAAACTTATATGTTAAACACAGACCGTGCATGGAACAAGGAACTCTTCTGGGAAAATTAAATCCACTATAGTCCGAATAAGTAATGGTAAATGACAAATACCATAGTTTTTCTTTTTCATGATGCAAGCCCGACGTGGGCAACGGGTCTCTCGCAAAGGGGTCCCATAAATATAGCTTCCCTCACCAGCTATCTGCAAAGCAGACAGGATCCAGCTTTGGGACATGGATCTAGGGTGAGGGAAGCTATATTTATGGGACCTCTTTGCGAGAGACCCGTTGCCCACGTCGGGCTTGCATCATGAAAAAGAAAAACTATGGTATTTGTCATTTACCATTACTTACTCGGACTATAGTGGATTTAATTTTCCCAGAAGAGTTCCTTGTTCCATGCACGGTCTGTGTTTAACATATAAGTTTCTCAGGGGACCATTCTGAGTTTGTGTATATATATATATATATATATATATATATATATATATATATATATATATATATACATATTTCTATGTGGCGTATGTGCAGGTCTAAGATGGAGTGAAAAGCTTGACCTTCGTCAGAATGAACAATTCGGGCGGAAGCTAACCAAAGATAACCAAAGGTATGCACACAGACGGTAAATTCATTCGCGGTATTTAAAGAAATGGAGATAGCAGACTCGAATGTCACAAAAAAGAATGAAATAATGGGGACACAAGGGCTCGGAAATGTCCCAACGAAAATCCGGGTGGATGAGAGAGAGGACAAAATAACGAATAACAGCATAATAACGAACAAAAATTTAATAACGAATAACAATATAAAAATATAATACAGAATGAAGACATAGATGAAAGAAAAGCAATAAGTAAAAGTTGCGAGGTAGTCAAACTAACGAACGAACGAAATGATTAAAAGATAATAAAAATAAACAGCCAAAGAAAAATAATGATAATACCAAAATTAAGAACTTTGAAAATAATAAAGAGAACAAGAAGTAGAAGTGTGGAAAATATCGTATGTAAATACTACGCGAAAGGGAACTGCAGATATCGGGATGGGCAATGCATATATGCACAGCCCATATTATGCAACACGCATTACACAAGTGAATACTGCAAATTTGATAAGAAATGCAAGTTCCACCATCTTACGGTCTGCAACACCTATGCAAGATATGAGAGTTGCAAATACAAAAAAAATGTCGTTACCACCACCCTCAAAGGAACGCAGCGGGTGAACAGGAAAAACGAACATCAAAGAAGGGTACCAATTTTTAGACGCAGCCAACACAATTCAGCTGCTAAATACTATCCAGCAATTACAAAGTCAGCTGACAAATATAGGAATCCGAGAGCCGGACAGAAGGCACGCACAAAGACACTTCATGCGTTATCGGGACAACAGGTGCTGACAAAGATAGAAAGAGGTAAATTCAAATTCTCGGAGGACCATAAAGCAACGAAACCGGCACCCCCCCTTGAAAAACGAATGGGAACCACCTGTATGCGAAAACGATAGAGAAAAAATAAAAATAATCCTAGCCAACATTCAGGGATTTAAATCAAATCAGTCCCCTGACAAAGTTTTATACCTGAAAGGACTCATGCAAGAAGCCGGAGCAGACTTTGCATGCCTCACGGAAACTCATCTAAAGGACCACCAGGCAAACTGTGAAAATTGTGAGTCCTGTGTTGACAAAAAAGAAATACAAATTGACAACTATAACATCCTCCGAGCCGACAGAACAGTGAAACGTAAAGGAGGATGTGCTATTCACACGCGCGAAAGGCATATGACAGAAATGACTATAAGTACCTCAAACAGCTACGTAGAATGTGTAGCAGCAAAGGCTGAAAAATTAAATATGGTACTAATTGCAATGTACAGACCCCCAAACACGCCAGCCTCAAAATTTTCAGATTCCATTACAGAGGTAAGAAACTGGCTGGGTAAAAGATCTACACTCTCCAACCACAAATATTTTTCTCTGTGGAGATTTTAATTTCCCATTCATGAAATATAGAAGGATAGGAAAAAATATATGTATACACCAGGACAAGGGGGGCACACGAGAAGACCAGGAGCAGGTAAAAATGCTACTAGCTTTAGCGGATGAATTTATGTTAACGCAACAAATAACAGCAAACACAAGAAAAAACAACTGCCTAGATTTGGTATTCACAAACAACAGCAACCTAATTGATAATGTAGAAATATCCCCAACTATGATATCGGACCACAGCATCATTGAAATAACAACTAATATAAAGGCAACAGGAAAAGAAAGAACACGCACAACAGAAAGAAACAAATTCGAAATTTTTAATTTTCACTCCAAAGCTATAAACTGGGAAGATCTGACATCCAGCAGCATGAAAGTAATAAATTGGAAAACCATTTTCGAGGCCAAGACAACGGAGATGCTAATGACTTTAGAGGAAAAGACGTTAGAAATTGTGGAAAAACATGTCACAAAAATACAACAAAGAGGAAGAAGAAGCAGGTTCGAGAGACAAAAGAGGGCACTGTTCCGAAAGAGAAAAAAGAGTGGCTGCGAAATTAAGTTACTGTAAAGATAACATCAGAAAAATATTAAATGACAAACTTCAAAGTATCGATGACGTCATACAGGAACTAATTGAGAAGCATACCGAAAAAGAAGATGACGCTATAGAAGCGATAAAGGCTAACTCAAAGTACTTCTATAATTTCACAAAAAAAGAAAGTCGAAAAACAATGCGACTATCGGACCTTTAAAAAACGAGAACAGTGCTTTATTTGATAATCTAACAGAAGTATCTGAAATATTAAGAGCTCAGTACGAATCATCTTTCAGTATCCCAAAAACTGACAAACTGATATGCGATAGAAACGCGTTCTTTGAAGAAGAACTACAAGGGGAAAATATAACGGACTTCGACTTTAAGACGGATGATATTACACAAGCCATAGGGAAACTAAAAAACACTCGGCGGCAGGACCGGATAAATGGAATGCCATACTGATCAAAAACTGCAAGAATGCAATCGCTGAGCCCCTATATTGGATATGGAGACGATCATTAGACACATGAGAAATACCAGGCATCGTGAAGAGCGCGAACATAGTCCCAATATATAAAGGAGGAGATCGATCCGAGACCAAAAACTATAGGCCAGTGTCGCTTACATTTCATCTCACTAAAATATTTGAAAGAATAGTTAGACAGAAAATCTATGACTTTTGGAAACTCAGAAAAAGTTGAATGATAACCAACATGGGTTTCAGTCAGGCAGATCATGCCTATCACAACTAATGGAACACTACAAACAACATTATTATGCACTTGAAAGTAATGAAAACTATGATGTACCATACACAGACTTTGCCAAACCTTTCGACAAGTGTGACCATGGAATCATAATACATAAACTGAAATATATGTGAATAACAGGAAAAGTAGGGGAATGGATATATAATTTCCTTAGTGAGCGGCGGCAAGTCGTTACAGTACATGGAGTATCTTCATCAGAATCAGAGGTCCTCAGCTCGGTACCACAAGGAACAGTATTAGCTCTACTACTCTTCATAATCATGCTAACTGACATAGATGAGGACGTTACCAGAGACAGCACAGTAACGTCATTTGCGGATGACACAAAGATCGCTAGAAAAATAGAAACCCACAAGATATGGGATCTATACAAACCGACATGAACAAAATCTACAAGTGGACGGAAGAGAACAATATGAAGTTTAACACTGAAAAATTTCAGCTGTTACGGTACAGAAAAAGAGAAGACCTAAAATCCATGGAATATTATACCCCAAATGGACAGGAAATTCAGAGAAATTCTAGAGCAAAAGATTTAGGGGTTGTAATGAGTAATGATGAGAAATTTGAAACACAAAATAAGATAGCAGTAAACAGAGCAAAGAGAATAACGGGGCAGATATTCAGAACCTTTAAACGAAGGGATAGGAATGTAATGATTCCTCTACTGAAAACCCTGATCATACCCAAATCGGTCCTAACATCCCATCAGCTGGAAGGGATTCAGAGAAGCTTCACAGCCAAGATCAATGGGTGCAAAGAACTAAATTACTGGGAAAGGTTACGCGAACTAGACCTATATTCACTGGAAAGGAGAAGAGAGAGATACACCATTATTTACACTTGGAAAATATGGAGAAACTAGTCCCTAATCTTACTCTGAACCCTGTAACTCCCCAAACAACGGTGGAAAGTAGAAAAGGAAGACTGTGTCGTGTTTCCAAATTAAAGGCGAGACAGGGGAACATCCTTAACCCTGAAAGAAAATAGTTTTGTTGTGAGGGGACCAAAACTGTTTAATCAGCTGCCCAAAGACCTAAAAAACACGAAGGGAGTTGCAGTGGACATCCTCAAAAGAAGATTAGACGCCTGGCTCAGAACAATCCCCGATGAGCCGGGCGTACTTGGCTATGTGAGGTGGAGAGCACAAGAAACTAACTCACTACTTCAGCAGGCCAACTCGAGAGGAGGGGCGACAAGCTTGACCTTCGTGAAATGAGGAATCATCGCGCGGAACCTTTGTATGGCTGTAAGGTAAGGTATACACTATACAGTATATATATTTAACAATAAATAAAAACGCGACAAAGATATCAGGCAAGTAATACGTGTAGGCTTACCGTATCATCACTCTGATCAGAAAATATTCACTTTGTATACCTAGAGATTTCTCGAGAGGTCACGACAATCTAAAGCAAACTGTAATATTTATTTCGGAAAATGACAATTTGTAACATCTGCTGTTTGCTTCGTATAAACACAGTTTGAACCGAATTCTCACTCGTATAATCACGGCAAGGGTCAGACTTTAGAAATAAAATTTACCTTTCTTAGATAAAATAATTGTATTGTGTTTGGTCAGGTCAGATTCGCCCGCAGAACAGAGCGGCACCAAAATATTAATTTATATGTCACAAGACTTATCCCAGATGGCCCATTAAATTTTCACACAAACAGGGCCCGACTTAAAGGAGCCAACTCAACAATATATCTCTTTTCGATCTACAAAAATAATGTGTTAGCAAACAGATGTTCTCAAAAGTATGTTTACCCAGAGAGCTTCTTATCCACATAAGCAAGATAAATTTCTCTTAAAAAGCATATCTATAACTTGAACGCCAAATATCATGTATAGGGTTGTATTCCGTTGTAACATACAGGGTGCTTCAGGAGGAAAGGTCAATACTTCGGGAGGTGATAGTATCGGTCATTGTGAGAAAAAAGTTCATATGAATACGTGTCTAATTCTGAATGGTTACGGAGATAGAGCTGTTTGAATCTACAAATACAAAAGCATTGTTAATGGTAATCAAGAGAGAGAAACCAATTACTGTTTCTAACATTTAATGTTTAAACATTGGCATTTTGAATGGTATGAGATACAGAAATGACAAATTTGTTACAGTTTACAATACGTTTTCGAAAATCTCAGTCAACCTCAATGCACTTTGCAACTCGTGTGCGAAGATCGCGTGTTGTTCGTCTGAGTTGATCTTGACGTTCCTTTATGCGGGCAGCAGCATCCAAAATGCGCGCGAACAATTCGTCTCGGATATCCACCTTTCTTTTGTAAACTTGACTTTTCATCCACCCTCCACAAACAATAATCTAACGGAGAGAGGTCTGGAGACCTTGGTGGCCATTGAATGGGACCACCGCGGCCGATCCATCGACCAGGGAAAGTTTGATTTAGGTATTGCATCTCCAGACGGGTAGAATGTGGAGGAGCTCCGTCATGCTGAAAGTACATACCAGTGCAATTAGCCAAAGGAACATCCTCAAATAGTCCTGGCAATTCATTTTGCAGAAATTCTAGGTAATTTGTCCTGTAAGACGATTCTCTAAAGTAACAGGGCCAATCAGCTGATCATCGATGATACCGCACCACAAATTGGCAGAGAAGCGATGTTGAAAATTTGTTTCCACAGTGGCATTTGGATTTTCGTCTGACCACCGATGAGAGTTACGAGTGTTGTTGATACCGTCACGGGTGAAAGTAGCTTCATCGGTGAACAGTATTAATCGAAGCAATCGGCGATTAGCATTTACCCAATGACAAAATTCCAGTCGCATGGCAGCGTCTCCTGGTTGAAGGTGTTGTACACGCTGTACATGATATGGATGCAAGCCTTCCTCACGTAATGTTCGCCATACTCTTGTGTGTGGTACACCGAGACGTGTAGAAATTCTTCGTGAGCTAGTAGTAGGACTACGCTCTACCAACTGAAGAATATTTTCCACTTCATCCACATCTTGTTGACCTTCACGTTCAGATGAAACACGAGCGCTGGGAAGTGTACCAATCTCACGCAATGTGTTGAAAACCCTGGTAAACACTCTTCGATCCGGAATTCTGCGGTTCGGAAACCGTCGATGGTATTCTGCAACAGCAGCTGTTGCACTTCTATCGCAAAAACCGTAGACATACACCACATCTACATATTCGGCATGTGTGAAGGTGTGTGGCATGCTTAACACTGCTTCAAACACCAAACAATGTCACTCACAACAGTCAGCTGTCGATTGGCTTATGTTACATGCTTACATTACAGCTTACATGGTTCAAGATTATAGGGGAGGGAAGGGGGAGGAAGAGCTGCGCGCGCATCAGATTGAAACAGCTCTATCTCCGTAACCATTCAGAATTAGACACATGTTCATATGAACTTTTTTTCTCATAATGACCGATACTATCACCTCCCGAAGTATTGACCTTTCCTCCTGAAACACCCTGTATATTCTGCTCAATTTTTTAGTTCATTCAGAACAAAAATTAAAGGACTTATAAGGATAAATTTGCTTTAATTTTTAGTTTATTCACAACAAAAATTAAATGACATAATGACAAATTAATCATCAATATAATTACCTTCTTTTTCTATAACCTCCTCCCACCTGTAGAAAAGTTTTTTTATGCCACGTTCGAAGAAATCCCTTGGTTTCGAGTTAAAAAAAGCGATCACTTCGCTTTCGAAAGCTTCCCTGGATTGCAACTTTTGTCCATCTAGGTGGTGTTGCAGACTTCTGAACAAATGGTAGTCTGAAGGTGCGATGTCCGGAGAATAAGGTGGATGAGGCATTTTTTCCCAACCAAATGTCTCCAATTGGGCAGTGGTGATTCGAGCAGTGTGAGGGCGCGCGTTATCCTGGTGGAATAGAAAACCTCTGCGATTAATTAACGCGGGACGTTTTTATTGTAATGCCATCTTCAATCGTTGGAGTTGTTGGCAGTAGACTTCAACTGTGATTGTTTGGTTATCTGGCAGAAGCTCAAAATGAATAATTCCTTGCATATCCCACCAAACGCATAGCAAAATTTTCTTTGGATGGGGTCCATTCCTTGGTTGAGGTTCAGGCTTTGTTTCACGGCTAAGCCACTGATGTCGACGCTTAATATTGTTATAGAGGACCCATTTTTCACCCCCAGTGACGATCCGATTAAAAAACGGTGCCTGCAGTTGCCGAGAATGCAGTGATGTGCAAATATCGATTCGATGTGAAGATTCGCTCGTGACAAATCATGCGGAACCCATTTTCCAACCTTCACTACTTTTCCTAACAGCTTCAAATGACGAAGAATGGTCATATGGCTAACGCCGAGTTGCAGGCCAAGTTCTCTTAAAGTTACCGTTGGGTTTTCCTCCACTGTTGCTTTCAGCAACTCTTCATCTAACTCATTTGGTCGTCCTTTTCGGTGATAATCTTTTAGATTGAAGTCTCCATTTCTGAACTTCTCAAACCATCTCCTACACATCTATTCGCTCACATCATTTCCATAAACTCTTTGGATGTTTTTTGTGGGTTCACTAGCGTTAGATCCTTTATGCAACTCATACAGCATCACATGTTGAATATGCTCTTTCGTGGGCTCCATGTTTTTTCAATTACTGTAATATCGTTAGGGTGGCGTTGTAACTGTATGAAAAACACCAGAGAAAATATTCATTAGCCTAATCCTACACTAGCTTAAGTCATTCTGTATCGTGATATAACATGTGCGAACCTGTCGCCGCGTGTATTTTGCAACATTTGTAAAACTATTTCACATTATCTTGAGGTTATTCTATTATCTATCGTCCGTTTTCTAATCGAGCAGAATTTATGTTACAGCGTGATAGAACGAACACTTACAAGGCCGTAGCCAGAGTTTAAAAACAGACGAGGCGAAAATAACCCTACTAGTGGGTCCGGGGCCATGCTCCTTCAGAAGATTTTTTTAATCCTAGCACAAAATCATGCACTTTGAGCGTATGGTAACTGAGAGTGAATTGGACAATAATGACTTCACTTAAATGTTGCTACTCTATGTTTTTATTCATGTTATTTGTGGTTTGAGTGCACTCTTCTGTGCAGGCTAGCATCCCAAGCCTTGAGGGCTCGCAAAATTTGTCTCATTATATGGTATTAAATTTGAAGCTTGTTTTTAAACTTGCTTACCTGGAGAAAAAGTCACGAATATTTGCTGATGCCGTTCTTTTCATTTTTCACTAATAAAACAAATACTCAGGCAACAAAACAATGACAAGCAGTTGGACATGTCTGTGCCTGCATTAAAGAGTTGCCAACTGAAACTTTCAGGAGCGCTAGACTTTTGTCTAAAAAGCGCTGGATTTGTACGATTCTAGGTAAAATCGAATTTTTGAACTTAATTAATAATAATAATAAAAAATTATTAATTATTCTATATATCATTTTATTAATTATAATTATTTATTATTAAATTAGTAATAATTAATAATATAATTCGTACGAGAGAGGTAAAATCCTATTTCTGTCAATTTCCTCAGATTTCCTTTGAAATTCAATTTCCTCATTGATCCAAAATGTCCGTTAAGCCAGACGAGGTGGCCGCCTCGTCTGCCGCAACGTGGCTACAGGTATGACTTATTAAATTCTAAAAAAAAGGCTGAGGGATGCATAATCCAATTTTGGCGAAACCACGCCCACAGAAGCATTTCCAGCCAATCACGAAACCTGCGATCTATTGATTGGTCTTTTCAGTTCATGACCACGTCGCTTGAAATGGAGCATTGCCCCCCCCCCACATATAAAAGAGGACAGCTTCACATCGAAAGCACACTCGTTATTAATTTTTCCAGTGAACATTCTCGCTTGGTTAGCCACAATG